>ONZH01016764.1:0-22152 GCA_900303285.1 Rhinella marina | reverse complement strand
GATTTGTATCACTGCTACAACAAAAAAACTATTTTTTTTATATATATATTTTTTTTATTTTTATTTTTTTTTAACGTGACGTGCAGAAACTATCGTAGCCCTAACTCACACCCTGCTGACAGTGGCTATTTTGACTGCGACCCAGACAAATGTCGCACAGAGATTTTTTTGATCAAGCTATATACGTGAGAGCAAAATACCTTGTTGGATTAAGTGACGTACAGAAAGTTTCACCTGGACAGAAAATACGGATTGTAGTGAGTGGACAGCTGAACTGTGACACACAGAATGGTTCCACGCAGCTGTGTGAAATGGATTCGTATCACTGAGATAAAACAACAAAAAAACTATTTTTTTTATATTTTTTTTTAAATATTTTTTTGTAGTTTTGTTTTTTTTGGAACGTGACATGCAGAAACTATCGTAGACCTAACTCACACCCTACTGACGGTGGCTATTTAGACTGCGACCCAGACAAATGTCGCACAGAGATTTTTGGGATCAAGCTATATACGTGACAGGCAGCAAAAGACTTGGTTGTATTAAGTGACGTACAGAAAGTGTCACCTGGACAGAAAATACGGATTGGCGTGAGTGTGCTGAACTGTGACACACAGAATTGTTCCACGCAGCTGTGTGAAATGGATTTGTATCACTGAGCTAAAACAACTAAAAAACTATTTTTTTTATATATTTTTTTTATAGTTTTGTTTTTTTTTGGAACGTGACGTGCAGAAACTATCGTAGACCTAACTCACACCCTGTTAATGGTGGCTATTTTGACTGCGACCCAGACAAATGTCGCACAGAGATTTTTGTGATCAAGCTATATACGTGACAGGAAAAGACCCGGTTGGATTACGTGACGTACAGAAAGTGTCACCTGGACAGAAAATACGGATTGGAGTGTGTACTGAACTGTGACACACAGAATGGTTCGAAACTGCTGTGTAAAATGGATTTGTATCACTGAGCTAAAACAACATAAAACTATTTTTTTTACAAATTTTTTTTTAAATATTTTTTTTGTAGTTTTGTTTTTTTTGGAACGTGACATGCAGAAACTATCGTAGACCTAACTCACACCCTACTGACGGTGGCTATTTAGACTGCGACCCAGACAAATGTCGCACAGAGATTTTTGGGATCAAGCTATATACGTGAAAGGCAGCAAAAGACTTGGTTGTATTAAGTGACGTACAGAAAGTGTCACCTGGACAGAAAATACGGATTGGCGTGAGTGTGCTGAACTGTGACACACAGAATGGTTCCACGCAGCTGTGTGAAATGGATTTGTATCACTGAGCTAAAACAACTAAAAAACTATTTTTTTTATATATTTTTTTTATAGTTTTGTTTTTTTTGGAACGTGACGTGCAGAAACTATCGTAGACCTAACTCACACCCTGTTAATGGTGGCTATTTTGACTGCGACCCAGACAAATGTCGCACAGAGATTTTTGTGATCAAGCTATATACGTGACAGCAAAAGACCTGGTTGGATTACGTGACGTACAGAAAGTGTCACCTGGACAGAAAATACGAATTGGAGTGAGTAGACAGCTGAACTGTGACACACAGAATGGTTCCACACTACTGTGTATAATGGATTTGTATCACTGAGCTAAAACAACAAAAAAAAACTATTTTTTTATATATTTTTTTATATATTTTTTTTGTAGTTTTGTTTTTTTTGGAACGTGATGTGCAGAAACTATCGTAGAGCTAACTGACACCCTACTGACGGTGGCTATTTAGACTGCGACCCAGACAAATGTCGCACAGAGATTTTTGGGATCAAGCTATATACGTGACAGGCAGCAAAAGACTTGGTTGTATTAAGTGACGTACAGAAAGTGTCACCTGGACAGAAAATACGGATTGACGTGAGTGGACAGCTGAACTGTGACACACAGAATGGTTCCACACTGCTGTGTTCAATGGATTTGTATCACTGAGATATAACATTAAAAAAAAGGGGGTTATATATGGCGATAGCTGCACTACTAGTGCCAGCCAGCCAGCCAAGCCAAGGTCTTGTAACCCTTAGAAGGGCTGTTGGGTTCTTTGTGGGTGATTCCTGCCTAACAGAGAACTAAATGCAGGCCCTAACACTCTCCCTGAAACGCAGCAGCTCTATCCCTAACGACATCCAGACGGCATCTGAGCCGAGCACCACGGCCAGTCGGTAGTATATTCCAGGGTCACCTGATCAGGCCAGCCAACCCCTGCTATCGACATGTAAGGGCCCCATGTGATGCTGGATGTACCGCAGAGTCTCCTGGCTTGTGATTGGCTGAGTTTATAGGCGCCAAAAAAGCACGATGCGGAAGTTGCCATTTCCTCGAGCATGGCGAGATACTCGTCCGAGAAGCGAGCACTTATGAGTACCCTAATTCTCGAACGAGCACCAAGCTCGGACGAGTATGCTCACTCATCTCTACCAATGACCTAGATTTTTTTTGTTGTCGTTCTCTGCACCCACACTGCGATGCTTGTTTAGCAACATCATCATATGTTCGCCTTGTCCCCTTACTGTACCTGTGAAAACTGTATGCACCCCTTCACCACGAATTCCTCCTCATCCTATTCCTTCAGTCCTAGCTCCTTATCCTTCTCCACTTCTTCCTGCACATGGGAGTCCCCAACTGCCACATTGTGGAGAGCAAGATGTGGAAATTGTTCTTCTTCCACCATCCCTTGTTGCATCAGTTTGAACATTTATGCCAACATAAATATCAAGGAGATTACATTGTTTATGCTGCTGTTGTCCCTATTCACAAATCTGGTGGCCTCTTTGAAGGACCAGAGTATGCGACAGGAGTCCTTGATGAGCTACCACTGCCTGAGCGCAAACTAACACGATGTAATAATGGAATGCTTTAGGCTGCTTACACAGATGGTACAGCATATGCAAGGTGGAATTCAAGCAAGTTGGAATATCACAGATCAGGTAGTTTAAAGGCAGACAGTTCAATAGTTCTCAGATATGCCAGCTAAAAAAGAATGTACTAGAAATGCAATCATAATTGTTAGAACTGATTATTAAATATTAATTTTCCCTCAAATACGGCTACCTTGGGACAGTTTTCATGGTGCACAATGCCTTTCTTCTATGCCTAATGTAACATGGTTGTACTAAAAAATTTAGAAGTTTAAGGATTTGTGCCAAGTTCGCAAATTATTCACTATCCACAAAATAGGGAAAAACAAATTGATTGGTCATGGTCTGACCACTGATAACCCCACTTATAACAAGAGCAGGAGTTACCCCGATCTGATGGAGTAGCAGGTTGGTCATGCGCCATGCAGCTCCATTAATTCTCTAAAGGGCTGCTGGAAATAGTTGAGCACTGTACTCGACTATCTCTGGCAGTCTCATAAAGACTGAATGGAGCGGCAGAGCAATTGACCAACCTGCCACTCCATCAGATCAGGTGAACAGGATCAGTTGGGGTCCCAGTGGTTGGATCCCTAGCAATCAGTTATTATCCCCTATTTTGTGAATAGGGGATAACTTGCAAACCTGGCACAAGCCCTTAAATTATATTTTCTGCCAATTTTCATTTTCCTGTGTATAAGAAAATAATTATGAAAAGGTTGTCTGCTTTTTGTGATTATTAGAAACTGGGTTGTTTATACCTAGAAAACAGCCAGGATCTGACCATTATATACAAAAGTTCACATAAAAGACCAATAGTACAGTATTTCATGAAAACACTAAATCTGTAGAAATGTTATAATTTCTAATAAAATCACAATCCCCTCCTTCTAGGACTTGTCATTTATCTCTGCATTGTATATTTTTCCCATAAGATATCACTTAGAGGGTATGCATACTGCATTTTACTTTGATTTCATTAATTCAACACATCTAAAAAAATGACGTAACTTTGAAGGTAGTCCTAATTAAAAATAAATCTCCTACGTGCATTAGATTGATGCTCCTGCTATGTCATGGTTACAGACTAAATGGAAATCACAGGGGAGATTTAACATGAGAGTAACTTTTAAAATCAATTTACAGGAGTCTGTGTTGCCATAATTTGTATAAAATGTTGCATGATGTTTGATAAATTATTTTTTTTAATCTTGAAGTCTAACATTTCTGTCTTCTGAAGTTACTCTACTTTCTGTACCAACCTTTTACTGGAGTAAGATAGCAGTGCAGTGGATACGTCTAGTTTAAATGAGCTAGATTGACTGAGCCGAGCATGAGTGTGAGGTGAATAGGGGAGAACCCCTCTGTCATTCAAAGCTGGCAACATCTTATGAACTGAGAATGAAAGAATCGGCCGAATATAATGCAGAAGTACCTTATCTTCCACAACATCAGCCATTGGGGGGAATGGAAAGTCCTAAAAGTAGATAAAGATAACCAAATCAACCAAATCGAACAAATGAGTCAAAAATATTAGACATGGTCATTTATTTATTTATGGTCATTTATTTATTGATTTTAAATAAATGGGATGAAAATAAGGTGTGAATGGGTAACCTTTTCAAAGTCACATTTGTGAAAGTGTATCATGTGAAAAATGAAGGACATTTCAGAGGATCTCAGAAAAAAAGTTATTCATACTCAACAGGGTGGAAAAGGATACAAAATGAAGAGGAAATTCACAGTCATTACAACAAAGATCAGTCCACGAGAAAAGGCGTGTAATAGTATGTGAGGTCACAAAGAAACCTAAGGTAACCTATAAGCAACCAAAGGCCTTTCTCATATTAGCTAATGCTAATGAGTTCACCCTCTGGAGGACAATGAAGAACAAGGGTGTGCATGGCAGAATTGCAAGGAGAAGGTTGCTGCTCACCAAAAAGAACACTGCTACCCCTTTGCAGTTTGCTACACATTACCTGGATAAGGCAGAAGGCTATTGGAACAATGTTTTGTGGATGACTGAGACCAAAATAGAACTTTTTGGATTAAATAAGAAGCATTATGTTTAGAGAAAGGAAAGAACTGCATCAAAACATAAAAAAAACGCATCCAATCTAAGACAGTGGTGGTATTATCATGGTTTGGCCTTTTTTTTTCCTGCATTAGGGCCAGGGCAGCTTGCCATCATTGATGGAACAATGAATTCCGAATTATACCAGCAAATTCTAAAGTAAAATGTTAGAGCATCTATCCATGAGCTGAATCTCAAGAGAATGTGGGTCATGTATGAAGACAATGACCCTAAAAACACAAGTCATTCTACAAAAAAAATGGTTAAAGAAGAAAAAAGTTAAAGCGTTGGAATGGCCAAAAATCAGAGCCATAAACCTAATCCAATAGAAATGTTTTGAAAGGTTCTGAAGCAAGTAGTTCATGGGCAGAACCCCGCCAACATAGTAGAGTTGAAGATGTTTTGTATGGAGGAGTAGGCTCAAATTCCCCAAGCCTATGTGCAGGATTAATCAACAATTACATGTACCATTGCAATTTGATATGTTTGCAGCCCGTGCTCTTTCGAGTTGGCATGGGTACCACAGTACTCTTCAGACCTCATCATCCTGCTGTCCTAGACCTGAATCTCTCATAATCGGTGCTCCTCCTGCCGGCCATTGTCCCTCTGTCTCTAGGGTGCCTTAGGGTGTGTGTGTTGGGGGCGGCGGGGGGGGGGGGTGCTTCATAGTAATCAGCCATTCAGCTCCAAACTTGCAGCTCTCAAAACGAATCTGTCAGAGAAGACAAATCTTGAAAATAAAAAAAAAACACAAAAATCATCCAAACCTACAATATAACTTCTACTTCTTAAGGGACATAGAAATATAGCTGATAACATTTTATAATGGAAAACATGGGTGAGCAAACCCTTTAACATATCCAGTAAGGAATAAAAAAAAAGTTGGCACTACCTTAAAGAAGAACTCCCGCAAAAATTTTTATTCTCTCACCTGTTAGAAAGGTGCATGATATAATCTATAGTGATTTGTCATTTTCTTATCAGTGAATGTTTCTGTGAATAAAAACCTCTCTTCTTATTGTAGCTGGGTCATGTGACCAACTCTCTGACCTCCAACTGACCCAGGACAGAAAGCCAGTAACTGCTCTATTCATTCCTATGGGAGCCTCACTTCCAGTCTCATAGGAATACATATAGAATTAGACTTCCTGTCCACACATAAGTCTATGTGTGAGTTGGTGGGTCTAATTCCTAGTCACATGACACAGATAAGAAACTTCAGGATGATATAAGTCAAAAATTCAGACACTGGTAAGAAAATGACATTCACTACAGATTACATCATGTACATTTCTAGCAGAACATGGAATAAAATTTTTGTCCGGAGTTCCTCTTTAAGGGCTCTTTAACATGAGCGTATCCCTTGCCGGAATCACGCTCTGTGTGAGAGAGGGATTGTGCAGTATGGACTACAGAAATGCATGTCATTATCTGTTACCTTTCTGTAACAGAATCATACTGACAGCTTTATGTCAATATGGTTCCATTATTTGGGGCTTGAAAATTTCTGATGGCAGCCCTGACTGTCACTGGGGGTGGCAACCCCTCAGCTGACGACTGTTAGAGGACACAGTCATAAAACAGAATGGATTTTTCCTGGACGGACCCTTTTCAAAAATAACAATTGTAAAGGTTCTGGATTACAATTATCTTATTCAACTCCCTTTTAATAATATACATGTCCGGTAAATTAGGGGTAATTACTGTCAGGCAATAATATGGTCCCATTATGTCTATGGACAATTGTAGCCAGGGGCAGATTAGGCGCTTCTGGGGACCCAAGCAAACTATGTCTGGGGGCCCCCATTGCATCATCCTGTCGCAACATTAAGCTCGGCCCCATCACACTGCTAAACTCAACTCCTGTCAGCCTGCTAAGCCCCAGTCTCAGCAGTGCAACTTGGGTACTTCTATTACTGCTGTACAGGTGGTATACACACCAATATACAGTACCAACTGTGCTGCAGATGTTCAAGTTTAGTGTAATTTCTGAATTTCAAGATAAATCAGATTTACCGCGAAGCCAAATCTCCTCGTGCTTCATGGTAGCGAATCGTTTTAACCTGAAATAGTGTAAAAAAACAAAAAAAAAAATCATACTAATCTGATCCATTTGCTCATGACTATTTGCTCGCCACGGGTCGGTTGCCGCCATCTTGCTTGAAGATCTCGGCTGAAACCTGTGCACGGTGACGTATGATGTCACCATGCTGGCCTGCATGATGATGTCATCTCGAGCCATGCGAGATTTCAGGCCAGATCTTCAAGCAAGATGGCAGCAGATGACCCATCACGAGCAAATGAATCAGGGAAGTATAATTTTTATTTTTTTATTTTACACTCTGTTATTTATATCAGATACCGCAATCATGTATGAATGCGGCATCTGAGGGGTTCAATGATGGGGATTAGCGCAATCACCGATCAGCGTCATTGTACCGATTACTTACAAAGAAATGCGCTTCATGACAAAGTAATTTGTAACAAAGCAAATTTTTTGTAAAATTCAGCAAAGCAGCCGATTGAAACTTTTCAATAATTCACTCATCACTATTTAAAGGGAGTCTGTCACCTCATTTTCACCTATATGACTAACAGCAGTGCCCCACAGAAGATTGCATACACATCCCAGACATATCTGTGTGCACTGTGTGTCTGTATTACATGTCAAGAAAAAGCACTTTTATTCTGCTATAAAGCAGTTCCCAAGTGCCCGGCTGAAAGTGAAACTAAAAACAGCTTTCTCTCCTGACTAGATTTCTAACAGCTATATCTTCTGATATACTGGATATAATGCTGTGATTTTGGTATCATTTTAAAGATTGGAATGTCAGCTTTCGAAGAAGGTCAGAACTATTTTTCTACCTGCTACTAATCCCAAGATATGAGCAGCTAAAGCTGCCCTCCCCCCTCCAGTCTGGTTTGCAGCAGCAGCAGAGCCGGGCACTTGGGAGCTGTTTTCCTGCAGAATAAAAGTGCTTTTTTCTGAACGAGGAATACACACACACAGTGCACACAGATATGTCTGGGATGTGTATGCAATCTTCTGTGGGGCACTGCTGTTAGCTATATAGGTGAAAATGAGGTGACAGACTGCCTTTAAGATATGCACCTAGTAAACAATATTAAAAAATAAATAAGTCTTATGAAAAATATGAAAATTTTATTAAGTCTTGCATATAATAAAAATAAAGAAAGAGAAGCAAATCAAGCAATGGCAGAAGAGGCCTCATGAATTACATGTATCAATATACCAATATAATACAAGCACAAGATGTACTAGAAAATGCAAACCAAGCTAGTATAGGCTCATAGTGAATTATTACCAAGTAGTCAAAAAAAAGGATGGATAACGCATATGACAGATAACAGGAAAGGATAACATGCCCCAACACGTGTTTCACCACTGGAAGAAGCCACTGTGAAACACATATTCTATTTGTTACAATTAATTACATGTTATCCATACCTGATATGTTTTGGCTAATGTAGTAGTACTATTTCTATTGGCAAGACAAAAGAGAAATACACAGTCGGCACTGTCCTCACAGAGAAACGACACACTATAGCGATCGGTGCCAAAATAGTCTGGTGGTCCTCAATGTTATAGCCAAAGTCCAGTATAAATCCATAACAGGAGAAATCCAAAAAGATGGTACTCACCATAAAAATCTTCTTTTATTAAAACATGCACATATAGCAAGACAGGAGAGTGAAGTAGGCGAGCAGTTGGCCGGCTTCTACATAGTAACATAGTAACATAGCTTATAAGGCCGAAAAAAAGACATCTGTCCATCCAGTTCGACCTGTTTTCCTACAAGTTGATCCAGAGGAAGGCAAAAAACCCCTGTGCGGTAGAATTTTCCTGACTTTAGGGGAAAAAATTACTTCCCGACTCCAATCAGGCAATCAGAATTACTCCCTGGATCAACAACAACCCATATCTAGTAACTATAACCTGTAATATTATTACCCTCCAGAAATACATCCAGGCCTCTCTTGAACTCTTTTAGTGAACTTACCATCACCACCTCATCAGGCAGAGAGTTCCATAGTCTCACTGCTCTTACCGTAAAGAATCCTCTTCTATTTTTGTGAACAAACCTTCTTTCCTCCAGGCGCAGAGGATGTCCCCTCGTCATGGTCACTGTCCTTGGGATAAAGAGATCATGGGAGAGATCTCTGTACTGACGCCTGATATATTTATACATAGTTATTAGATCTCCCCTCAGTCGTCTTTTTTCTAAAGTGGTAGAGAAAACAAATGACTGAATATATAAATGACATTATACAGTTAACTACATTATTGGTACAGTTTATTGCTATGTATGTTAAATGATCCAAGTGAAAAACATCTTCAAATAAAGATACATTATATTTTGTTTCAGTAGATATACACATATCAATAGACTATATTTTTTCATTCAGAATAATCAGCACAATATAAGAAATGTGTGGGCTTGAAAATGATTGTATTAAGGGATCATGTGTCCTTAAAGTTAAGAGAATTGTACCCTCTTTGCTAATTAACACATGAACCTTTTACTCACAGTCCATTTAGCAATTAGCTGCATTCAAAGCTCTCTGACCTTAATTTCCCTTTGCATATGCCTATTGAAAGTCGTTTACAGTGTTTGATACTATGATATTTCACAAAATGCTGGTACTATTTTAAGAGCTCAGGTACCTCCTGTAGTCTGTGTCATGTCTTATCACTATGACCTCACAATGTTCTTACAATGTCACTATAATACAAAGATGGCTGTAGATACAACCACTAATGATGATTTTATGTATGGTAATAAAATAATCATAAATATTGGTCATGCTTAAAAATTTTAGTGGTAGGTAGAGCTTCTGTTTTCTCTTCTGTAGTTATGGAAATGAGATGGTATTAATGGCCCACACACACCACTATATCCATTTTTCAGTTCCAAAATCACAAATTCTCAAAATACAGATGCTGCTTGTATTGCACCTGCATATTTTGCAGACCCTTTGACTTCAAAGTTTGGGAACCCCTGGTCAAAATTACTGTTTCTTTGAACAATTAAGTAAGATGGCTGGTGCAGGAAGGAAGGGTTTGGGTTTATGGAGAACTGGGCCGACTTCTCTGTCGGCTACAGACTCTACAGTAGGGACGGGCTGCACCTTAATGGGGAGGGTGCAACTGCCCTGGGGGAAAAAATGGTTAGACGGCTGGAGGAGCTTTTAAACTAGGATCTGGGGGGAAGGTGGGGGGAAATACTAATAAGGGGGTAGATAGTGTAGATAGAGAGTGGGTCATAGGAGGGGAGAGTTGGGGGTTAGTGGGGGTTGGGATTAGTGAGGAATGTAGGGAGAATATTGGGCAAAACATCAACCAAAGTAACCCAAAAACCCCGGATATTCACTTCACAGGTAATAGTAATTTAAAAAGGGGGGTAAAAAATATACATAGACCTCTTAAGTGTATGTACACTAATGCCAGAAGCCTCACTAATAAAATTGGTGAACTGGAATTAGTGATGTGTGAGGAGGACTATGACATAGTGGGAATAACTGAGACATGGCTGGATGATACCTATGACTGGGCAGTTAACGTACAGGGTTACAGTCTGTTTAGAAAGGATCGCCAAAACCGGAGAGGGGGAGGCGTCTGCCTTTATGTAAAGTCCTGTCTAAAGTCCACACTGCGGGAAGATATAATTGAGGGACATGAACATGTGCAGTCACTGTGGGTAGAAATAAA
The DNA here is from genome assembly GCA_900303285.1 of Rhinella marina. Taxonomy (NCBI): domain Eukaryota; kingdom Metazoa; phylum Chordata; class Amphibia; order Anura; family Bufonidae; genus Rhinella; species Rhinella marina. The sequence continues at coordinate 11,466 of ONZH01016764.1, read as the reverse complement.
TGGAGCCAAAAACAATAATAAAATACTAATAGGAGTTTATTATAAACCCTCTAGTATACCAGAGCCCATAGAAAATCTACTTCTAAACGAAATAGACGAGGTGGCAAATCATAATGAGGTCGTTATTATGGGGGATTTCAACTACCCAGATATTGACTGGAAAACTGAAACCTGTATATCTAATAAAGGAAACAGGTTCTTGGAAATAACCAAAGACAATTACCTTTCCCAACTGGTTCAGGACCCGACTAGAGGGCCTGCCATACTGGACTTAGTATTAACCAATAGACCTGACAGAACAACAGATGTGCAGGTTGGGGGACACCTGGGAAATAGTGACCATAATATAATAACCTTCCAACTGTCATTCAAAAGAGCGTTTCTTCAGGGAGGCACAAAAATACCAAACTTCAAAAAAGCTAAATTTAGCCAACTAAGAGAGGCCATAGGCCTAACTAATTGGAACAAAGTCATCAAAAATAAAAATACAGCCACAAAATGGGATATTTTTAAAAGCATCCTAATATCTAATTGTGAGAGGTACATACCTTATGGGAATAAAAGGTTAAGGAACAAGAAAAAACCAATGTGGATAAACAGTACTGTAAAGAAAGCAATACATGACAAACAGAAAGCATTTAAATCACTAAAACAGGAGGGGAGCGAGGAAGCATTGAAAAACTATAAGGAAAAAAATAGAATATGTAAAAGACAAATAAAAACAGCCAAACTAGAGACCGAGAGATTAATCGCCAAAGAGAGTAAAACTAACCCTAAAATGTTCTTTAACCCCTTCACCCCCAGCGCCGTACATGTACGGCGCTGGGGCGATGCGGGCACATGGCGCCCGCTCGCGGGTGCGGCGGGCGTCATGGCCGGCAAGTCTCTGCTGTTTCTAACAGCAGAGACTTGCCGCTACCTACTACATCGGCGGCGTCTTCCGGGTTGACTAGATGCCGTGATCACACGTGATCACGGCATCTAGTTGCGGCTAAACCCGGAAGCGTTCGCTTCCGGGTGGTGTACAGACACCCCGTGTGGCCAATCGGGGTGTCTGTACACCATATGAAAACTGTAATCCTCGCTGGTGAGGATTACAGTTTTCAAAGTGCAATTCTTATTCTGGCCACTAGATGGCAGGCCAGGATAAGAAATGAGCAATTCATGTCTTTCTGAGTCTATAAAACACAGAATTGCTCATAAAGAAAAAAAAAAAAAGCCACAATATATAAGCCCATATTTGAGCTTTCTAATAGTAAAAAAAAAATTTTAAAAAAAAGTTAAAAAATATATAAAAAATAAAAAAGATGTAAAAGTTCAAATCACCCCCCTTTCCGTATAAGTAAAAAATAAATACCTAAATAACAATAAATATAGACATCATGGGTATCATCGTGACCGAAAACGCCCGTACTTTTAAAATATAAAAAAAAAAAAAAAAAAAAAGCGAATTGTGTGGCGGAAAAAAGCGTCCAAAAAAAAATTAAATAAAAAGTGATCAAAAAGTCATACACACCCCAGAATGGTATCAATAAAAACTTCAGATCGTCCCGCAAAAAATGAGCCCCCATACAGCTCTGTACACATAAATACCAAAAAGTTATAGGGGTCAAGATTTGACAAGGAAAAAAAAAAAAAAAAAAAGGGCAACTTTCTAATTATTTTATCACTATGAAAACGCAGGAAAAACTATACATATTAGGTATTGCCGGATTCGTACTGACCAGTAGAATGAAAGTAACGGATCAGTTTTAATGCACATCGAACGCTGTAAATAAGAAACCCGTAGAACTGTAGCGGAATAGCGTTTTCTTTGCAATTTCACCCGGTTTGGAATTTTTTTCCCGCTTCCCACTACACCGTATGCAATAATAAATGGTGGCGTTGGAAAGTACAACTTGTCCCGCAAAAAACAAGCCCTCATACAGCTATGTGAACAGAAAAATAAAAGAGTTATGGCTGTTTGAAGGCAGGGAGCGCAAAACGAAAATGCAGAACCGAAAAAAGCTCCGGGGGTGAAGGGGTTAATTATATAAATGGTAAAAAGTATAAACCTGAAGGTGTCGGCCCCTTAGAGAGTAATGAGGGGGGAGTTGCAGAGAGCGACGAGGAGAAAGCAAAGCTACTAAATATCTTTTTCTCCACTGTATTCACTGAGGAAAATAAAATGTCAGATGAAATGCAGAATATAAAAGTAAATTCCCCATTAAAAGTGCCCTGTCTGACCCAGGAAGAAGTAGAGCTGCGTCTTAAAAAGATTAAAATAGACAAATCGCCAGGACCAGATGGCATGCACCCCCGTATCCTAAGAGAATTAAGTAATGTCATCGCCAGACCCTTATTTTTGATATTTAAGGACTCTATACTGACAGGGAGTGTTCCACAGGATTGGCGCATAGCAAATGTGGTGCCAATATTCAAAAAGGGTCCAAAAACAGAGCCCGGGAACTATAGGCCGGTAAGTTTAACATCAGTCGTGGGTAAACTGTTTGAGGGTTTTCTAAGAGATGCTATCTTGGAGTACCTCAATGAAAATAAGCAAATTACTCCATATCAGCATGGCTTCATGAGGGATCGGTCATGTCAAACCAATTTAATCAGTTTATATGAGGAGGTATGTTCTAGACTGGACCGCAGCGAATCAATGGATGTCGTATATCTGGACTTCTCCAAAGCATTTGACACTGTACCACATAAAAGGTTAGTATATAAAATGAGAATGCTTGGCCTGGGAGAAAATGTCTGTATGTGGGTAAGTAACTGGCTCAGTGATAGAAAACAGAGGGTGGTTATTAATGGTACATACTCAGATTGGGTCACTGTAACTAGTGGGGTACCACAGGGGTCAGTATTGGACCCTATTCTCTTCAATATATTTATTAATGATCTTGTAGAAGGCTTGCACAGTAAAATATCAATTTTTGCAGATGACACTAAACTGTGTAAAGTAATTAACACAGAAGAGGACAGCACACTGCTACAGATGGATCTGGATAGACTGGAGGCTTGGGCAGAGAAGTGGCAGATGAGGTTTAACACTGACAAATGTAAGGTTATGCATATGGGAAGGAATAATGCAAGTCACCAGTACATACTAAATGGTAAAATATTGGGTAACTCTGACATGAAAAAGGACCTAGGAATTTTAGTCAAACTAAGCTGCAGAAACCAGTGTCAGACAGCTGCAGCCAAGGCCAATAAGATAATGGGTTGCATCAAAAGAGGCATAGATGCCCGTGATGAGAACATAGTCCTGCCACTTTATAAATTACTAGTCAGACCACACATGGAGTACTGTGTACAGTTCTGGGCTCCTGTGAACAAGGCAGACATAGCAGAGCTGGAGAGGGTTCAGAGGAGGGCAACTAAAGTCATAACTGGAATGGGTGGACTACAGTACCCAGAAAGATTATCAAAATTAGGGTTATTCACTTTAGAAAAAAGACGACTGAGGGGAGATCTAATAACTATGTATAAATATATCAGAGGTCAGTACAGAGATCTCTCCCATGATCTATTTATCCCCAGGACTGTGACTGTGATGAGGGGCCATCCTCTGCGTCTGGAGGGAAGAAGGTTTGTACACAAACATAGAAGAGGATTCTTTACGGTAAGAGCAGTGAGACTATGGAACTCTCTGCCTGAGGAGGTGGTGATGGTAAGTTCACTAAAAGAGTTCAAGAGAGGCCTGGATGTATTTTTGGAGGGTAATAATATTACAGGTTATAGTTACTAGAGAGGGGTCGTGGATCCAGGGAGTAATTCTGATTGCCTGATTGGAGTCGGGAAGGAATTTTTTTCCCTAAAGTGGGGAAAATTGGCTTCTACCTCACAGGGGTTTTTTGCCTTCCTCTGGATCAACTTATAGGAAAACAGGCCGAACTGGATGGACAGATATCTTTTTTCGGCCTTATAAACTATGTTACTATGTTACTATGCTACTATGATAAAGATAAAATGATTTCCAAAAGGTATAAAGTTAAAGATGATAAAAACTTCAACATTTTAAACAATATAAGTGTATTACTTTGGTTTTGTACAACTTTAGAGTAAAAAATGGAAAAGAGTACGTACAAAAAATATGGCAACCCAAAGAGATTTGAATGCTCAGATAACTGTGTCCAAGGTCTCAGACCTCAAATAGCCTATTAAGGTTAAGGCTTGTTCACAATCATCATTAGGGAAGGCCAGGTGATGCAAATTTCAAAGCTTTATAAATACCCAGACTTCTCTAACCATGTCCTAAAAAAACAACAGCCATGGGTTCTTCTAAGCAGCCTCCTAATACTTTGAAAATGAAAAAGGTTGAGGCCCACAAAGCAGGAGAAGGCTATAATAAGATGGCAAAGCATTTTCAGGTTGCCATTTCCTCAGTTTGAAGTATAATTAAAAAATGGCAGTTAATATGGACAGTTGAGATCAAGACAAGTTCTGGAAGACTAAGAAAACTTTCAGAGACAGCTGCTCTTAGGATTTCTAGAAAGGCAAATGTTCTGGTACATTGTACTACTGTTCACCGACATCTGCACAAATATTGCCTTTATGGAAGAGTCCTCAGAAGAAAACCTCTGCTGCATTTTCACCACAAAATTCAGCATTAGAAGTTTTCAAAAGAAAATCTAAACAAGCCCAATGCATTTGGGAAACAAATCCTGTGGACCCATTAGTTTAAAATAGAACTCTTTGGCCACAATGAGCAAAGGTATGTTTGGAGAAAAAAGTGCACAGAATTTCACGAAAAGAACAACTCTCCAACCATTAAGCATGGGGATGGATCAATCATGCTTTGGGGTTGTGTTGCAGCCAATAACACGGGGAACATTTCATGGGTAAAGGGAAGAATGGATTTAATAAAATTCTAGCAAATTGTAGAAGCAAACATAATGCCAATTGTAAAATATCAGAAGTTGAATAGAGGATGGCTTCTAAAAATGGATAATGATCCTAAACGCACCTCAAAATCCACAATAGACTACATGAAAAGGTATAACCTGAGTTCCTCCCTGATATGAACATCATTGGAAATCTGCAGTGTATGCAAGATGGCCCAGGAATCTCACAGAACTGAAAGACTTATGAAAGGAAGAGTGGATAAAAATCACTCAAACAGAAATAAAAGAATATTGGCTGGCCACAAAAGGCGTTTACAAGCTGTGATACCTGCCAAAGAGGGTGGAATAGGTACTAACCATGTGGGGTTCCCAAAATTTTTCTTTGGACCTTTTTCTGTTATTTTGAAATTGTAAAAGATGAAAAGAAAAATTATTTTTGCTTAAAGAGGACCTGTCACCTCTCCTGACATGCCTGTTTTAATAGTTTCATGCATTCCCCATGTAACAACAATTCTGGAGCATCTATTCTTATTTCTGTATGTTGTGCCATTCCTGTATTATATTTACAAGAAGTTATAAATGAATTGCTATTAGCCCTCATTAAGGGTACAGAGGAGTGGTAACACGTTGGGGGTGTGTACCTGCACAGTCTGACAATGGCAGCACTGATTGGATAGAGTCACAGACACCCCCCCCCAACTGGTTACCTCCCCTCTGTACCCTTACTGCAGACTGCTAGAAATTAATTCATAACTTCTAGTAGAAATAATAAAGGAATGACACAACATAGAGACATACGAATAGATGTTCCAGAATTATTATTACATGGGGAATTCATAAAGCATGAAGAGTGGTGAAAGGTCCTCTTTAAAATACAAAGAGAATATGTAATCTTTAATGTTATGCCTTTTGGGGATCATTTTATCTTCAACTTGCTTAACTGTCCACAGTAACAGTAATTTTTTGTGCATACATATGTGGAAAGCACACAAATCATTACTATGATTTCACCATCCATATGTTAGATTTGAAAATAAATAGAAATGCAGCTCAGAGATCCGTTGAGAACAGTGAATCCATAAATAAAATGCGGGTGGCACATGGACCACATCTGTAGTTTGCAGACCCACAATTGATGCATGAAGTCTAAAGGGTATCATTTACAAAACAGAACATTTTGTTCGACAGGACTTTTTTTCCGTTCTGCATAACAGAAACCAGACAGATCTGTTATGCTTGCCCATAGACTTCTATTGTGACGGATCAAAATGGAATGCCTCTTAAAGACTTCCATTTGCATTCCGTCTAGGCATTCTGTTATATAACGTTACAAACGGAACCTATAACGGAATGCCATAACACAAGTGCAAACCCACCCTTAACTGCTATAGGTCATGCAGTATATACAACGAGGGCAGACATCATAATTAGCATTACTATGAGCATTACTATTTTATATCTTTAGAAATCACCAAGGGCGGACTGGGAACTTAAAGTGGCCCTGGAAAAAATATTAAAAGTGGTCCCATTTTGTAGTTGGGTCCAAATTAATTGAAGGCAGGGCCAGCAATACCATATTGTGGCACATTATACTGCCCCAACAGAGCCAAATACCACAGTCCATCACAAATATTGCCAGCAGCACAAAGTACATCTCCAAAAACTTCCACTGGGTGACCATAAGAAAGGCTTGGGCGGCCCCCTGGGCAGTGGCCCACAGGGAAATTTCCCTGTAAGGTCTATGGCCAATCCGCCCCTGGAAATCACAGACAAATGTTCTATTTAGGGTGAGTTCCAGAGGTATAGTGAGCAAGGATGAAGGGATACACAGATTGTCAGTATCCCATTCAGGGCACGTAATGACATCACTGCATCTAGCGTGGACACAAACAGGCAGGGAGAAAAATGATTCCCCATGCATGTTGGAATGTCAGTGTTAGATGAGTACAAATGTTTTATTTTTTATCGATTTTTTTAAGGGTCACAAGAGGCATTTTTATATATTAAGAGGGCACAAAGGACAATACTATGTATTAAAAGGCCACAGGGGGCAATACTACATATTAAGAGGACACAATGAGCATTATTATAAATAATGAGGGGCACAATAGGGCATTTTTATATATTAAGGGGGCACAATGCAACATTATTACTAAGGGGTCTAAGTGGTACGTGCCTCTATTGTTTTCAGGAGTGCTGTTTAAATGCCAGTATTTTTGAGGCGTGTATTTGTAGTTATAACAATATCATTTCTAAAAGCAGCATTTGAGAGCATCATGCCATGGTGCAGGTACAGTAATAGGGGTGATTACGCAGCAACAGCCACAGAATGGGGGAGGATGCAGAGTTTGTGTAGCCTTGGGAAAAGCGTGGCAAATGCTAGAAAGTAAGAAGCAAGATGTTTCTGTTGCAAACTCTCGTGGGCACAATTTGTAAATGAAAGATGCTGTTATGGTGGTCTGGGCCAGATAAAACGGTGGCCAATTACCAGTTATACAGTTGCAGAGGGCCTGAATAAAACTTCCACTATACTGATGTTTGTGCAGTGTTTATAATATTATTATTATTATTATTATTATTATTATTATTATTATTATTATTATTATTATTATTATCCTGTCACTACTTAGTGGTATTGGAAGTGGGTATGGTTTAGCCTTACCTGGGTTATGAGGCCACTTATGTGGTGGATGTGTTTGCCTCCATCCATTCTGAACCCCTAACTATGCCTCTGGTGAGTTGACATATATTTGCTGATCTGGTACAGTTTTCTTCCAGATTTGGTTGTGCCAGAACAAAAAAATGGTCCAGTGCCATGGCCCACTTGAGCCTATGATGTACCTGAAGGCCTAATTGTCTTCAGTTGTACTCATCTCAGGTAAAAGACAACTGGGCAAGAGACAGCTGGTATATGTGAACCCAGAGTTAGTGGTAAGGACTGGGGATTTTTTCATGGAAGATTGGCTTGAACAGAAGAATCTGAAATCAAATTATTAACAGGAGTACTTGTCTTTTTCTTTTTTTTTTCAACGTTTACAAATCTCAGGCAATAAACATTTCTTATAAAAAAATTTGGAAAATCATGATGAATCAAGTAATATATACATGTAAGTCAGATACTGATATGAAATCATTAGCATAATTACTGTTACCTGTAAAATTATAATTCCAATCACCAATACAAGGTTCTGTTCAATCTCCTAACACTACAAACCCCCCCCCTTTTTTTTTTTTTTACTAACACTCCAAAAAGGCATTTTATTGATGGTCTAGGAATTTATAGATAATAACTATTCTAGGTAGCAGTACTTGCTGTAATTGTCATTTGTCTACAGTTGTCAAAGTTTGGTAGTACAATGATCAAAATTAATACTAGAAATTATTGTGACATCAAGCTCTAGATAGTAAGATTACCAATACACTATCATGCCAAACCTTTGGAACAAATCCTTCCATTATGGCAAGCTAGATTGCTAAAATAGAATAGAGGATTTACCTTAGGTGTAGTCAGTATTACATATCTCCAGTAACATTGGGTTCCACTTGTCATTGCATGGCCTTTATACCGAATCTTCTGTTAATATGAACGGTTGCTTTTTGTCATAGTACCTCAAACTAAACAACAGTCTTGAACCCATACAAGGTACAGAATCTCCATTTCAGCCCACCTCAGGGACCAATACCTGGCATAGCAGTTGTATTTTATAAACAAGTACATATGTTATACAGCCCCCCAACCCCCCAATTATTGGTATCTGTCTCATGATCGGCTATGAGGTTTAGGATGTAGCTTTGTTCATCCATATTGCATCTACACTGGGTGTCTCAATAAGGAGTTTTTTCAAAGTTTCCTTGTTAATAATATAAAAAATATGATTAGAATTAAAAAAATGTTTCCATGACAAAAAATTAAATGATTGATTATGACTAGTTGTGATAATCCCTTCAACAAAAACATTTTCTAAGGCTTGCTGTAAGAATAGACTTAGAATGACTTTGTTTGCTGTTAGTGTGTATTTGGTCAAGAGATCTTTCATCAGCACAGATCCTAGTCTTGAAGGTACACAGTGGTGTAACACAACACATTAGTTACACTGATCCATGGAATCGTTTGCAAACAATGTCACGGGGTGTTGGCAAGGTCGCTTGGCAATAGACCAGTAAACGCATTATCGTTACCATGATGCAATATATTAACTATAATATTACATGGAGCTAGCTTTCTGGGTATCGTTAATATAAGTAAGACATGAAAAGCTGTAATCAAACTGCTGCTCTTATTGTATTTGCATATTATAAAATTATCCCCACCATAATTTCAATAGGGCAGTCTGCTTCAGTCTGCATCAGGTTTATCTCTAGCAATAGCAAAATGTTTCTTAAACTCTTGACTGTAGTTTTGCATTTCTTTAAAACACTATGCTGTACAGTTACATCATGATAATCATCCTGGCACAGCCAGTGGGAGGATGACTGTGATTGATAGTTGCCCTGCGGCTGTGTTGGTGGTGTACCCTTAGTGTGATCTATAACAATTGGGGTATAAATGCAATATTAAAACAAGGAAGAAATTGATGAGGTGATTATGGGGCCATTGTGAAGTCCCCCCTAAAGGATGTCCACACTTTCTATTGACCAGAAGACTCCATACAGCGTGGGGCCTGGGGAGAAACTACTATACTCACAACATCCAATGCAGCCCCTTCCTCGTTGCGACAGCTTGGGGAATGATAAAGCAGGATTCAGCCACCATGGGTATTATGACCACTACTGCTTTCATTCTCTTCTCTGTGCTCCTTCTGGGTTGCTGTACAAACGTGTATAGAAAGCCAGTGGCATCCAATACATTATTGTTTGAGCATGACTACAGGATCAGGTTACACTGATTTTTTTTTGTTATTCAAAATCACGAAGACACATAGGCCTGCATAGGTGCTATAGAAACTAAACAATTGGTCATTTTTAATTAAAGAGAGTCTTTCACCTGTTTTTCACCAAAGTAACTAAGAGCACTGCCCCACAGAAGACTGCATACACATCCCAAACATACCTGTGTGCACTTTGTGTCTGTATTACACTTCCAGGAAAATCACTTTTATTCTGCAGGAGAACAGCTCCCAAGTGCCCAGCTCTGTTGCTGCAAGTGCCCAAAGCATACCATACTGCTTTAGTTGCTCATATCTTAGGATTGGTAGCAGACAGAAAATTGGTTCTGACCTTCTTTGAAAGCTGGCATTCCAAGCTTCCAAATGATACAAATCACAGCATTAAATACAGTATATCAGAGTAGGGAGAGAAAGCTGTTTTTACTTTCACTTTCAGCTGGGCACTTGGGAGCTGTTTTCCTGCAGAATAAAAGTGCTTTTTCTGAACTTGGAATACAGACACAGAGTTACTTAGTTACATAGTTACATAGTTGGTAAGGTTGGAAAAAGACAAAAGTCAATCAAGTCCAACCTGTAATCCTGCTATATTGATCCCTGAATCAATGTTCATCTTCCTTTTAAAAATGGGTTGGGCCAAGTGAAAGGGTGAGTAGAACAAGATTTCTATACATTGTCATAAGCCTCAATTTTATTTTGAATTAAAAAGTCATCTAAACCCTTTTTGAAGCCATCTACTGTATTTGCTGTGACCAGCTCCTTTGGCAGGCTATTCCAGAGATTCACAGACCTTACTGTAAAGAATGCTTGTCGCCTATTTTTTTTTCTCCAGTCATAGGGAGTGGCCTCTTGTTTTTTGAGGGGGTTTAACACAGAATAGCTTCCCTTGATATTTTTTGTATGGTCCATTTATATATTTGTACAGGTTAATCAGATCCCCCCTTAGATGCCTTTTTTCAAGGCTAAACAAATTCAGTTCATTTAATATTTGCTCATAACTAAGATCTTCCAGGCCCTTTACTTGCCCTCCTCTGTACTTTTTCTAACTCCAGAGCATCCTTTTTATGGATTGGTGCCCAGAACTGAACTGCATATTCCAGTTGAGGCCGCACCAACGCTTTCTATAGTGGCAATATTACATCCCTGTCCCGCGAGTCCATACCTCTTTTAATACAAGACAAAATTCTGTTGGCCTTAGAGGCAGCTGACTGGCACTGCATGCTGTTATTTAGTCTATGATCTACTAATACACCCAGATCCTTCTCAAAAAGTGACTCTCCCAGTTTTACTCCCCCTAAGACATACCGTATGCTGCATGCAGATTATTCACCCCCAAGTGCATAGCTTTACATTTACCTATATTGAACCTCATTTGCCAAGTGGAGGCCCAAACAGTTAGTTTGTCCAAGTCAGCTTGTAACTTATTAACATCTTCCAAAGACTGGACTGTATTACAAAGTTTGGTGTCATCTGCAAAAATAGAAACAGCACTAATAATTAGAGATGAGCGAGTAGTGTTCGATCGAGCCGGTATTCGATCGAATACTACGCTATTCGGCATACTCGATTTCAATCGAGTATAACGGCGATGGCGCACTTAGAATTCGTTTCCCCTCCCACCTTCCCTGGCGCTCTTTTCCACCAATCAACATGCAGGGGGGGGTATGACAGGCCCGCGGAGCACGCTGGCAGCGCGAAAACGGCGTCTACATGGATTGGCTGGAAAAACCATGTGACCTCGAACATTAAAA
>ONZH01016763.1:0-25197 GCA_900303285.1 Rhinella marina | reverse complement strand
AGACGACAAGGAGGAGGAGAAGGAGTAGTAGAGAAGAGGAATCGGATACATAAGTAATGTAAATCTTTAGCTGCTTTCCCCCGGAGGAGATTTGAATTCCGGTGAAATCCAGGCTTTGTTCATTTTAATAAGCGTCACCCTGTCAGCGCTGTCAGTTGACAGGCTTGTACGCTTATCGGTGATGAGGCCAACAGCTGCACTGAATACCCGCTCTGAGAGCACTCTAGCGGCAGGGCAGGCCAGCACCTCCAAAGCGTACAGCGCCAGTTTCAGGCCACGTGTCCAGCTTTGAACCCCAGTAGTTTGTATGGAGCAGAGTGATCGCTACGGACGTTGGTATGGTCAGCTAGGTACTCCCTCACCATCTTTCTGTACAGCTCCCCCCTACTCTGCCTAGACTCTGCCTAGACTAGGGACAGGTGACAGGTGACGGATGGTAATTCGGAGGAGGAGGAGGGGTCAGAGGAGGAGGCATAGTACGTCTGAGGAGACCGTGACCGAGGTAGGCCCCGCAATCCTCGGTGTGGGCAGTACATGAGCGGCCCCCAGGTCATTCTCGGGTCCCAGCCTCCACCAAGTTAACCCAATGTGCCGTCAGTGAGATATAGTGTCCCTGCCCCGGCAGCACTTGTCCACGTGTCCGTGGTTAGGTGGACCTTCTCAGAAACAGCGTGTGGTCAGGGCACGGATGATGTTCTGTGACACGTGCTGGTTGTATGGCTTGGGACGGCACATTGGGAAAAATAGTGGCGGCTGGTGGACCGGATACCCGAGGGGCAGCCACCGCCATCAGATTGGCGAAAGGCCCTTGGTCTCTACCAGCCTATAGGGCAGGCATCTGCCAGGCTAAGCAATATTGGAGATTGGGACGTATGAGGGCTTTGGGCAGTGTGGTGGAACTGTATTTCCTCTTGCGCTCCAGCGTCTGCTGTAAAGACAGCTGAACTCTGCGCTGGACACATTGGTGACACTGTGGAGGATCTGAGCGAAGGTGTGGTTTTGCGGCGGGAGGCGCATCGTGCCGGGGTCCTGGGCAGGTGGGTTGACTAGCAGAGGCAGCCAGTGACACAGGGGAAGGAGCAGTGGTGTGACCCGCAGGAGGTGGTGAACGGCCTTGGTTCCATTGAGTGGGGTGTTTAGCCCTCATATGCCTGCACATGCTGGTGGTGGTTAGGCTAGTAGTGGTGGCACCCCTGCTGATCCTGGTGTGGCACAGGTTGCACACCACAGTCCGTCGGTCATCCTCACTTTCTTTAAAGAACCTCCAGACTTGCGAACATCTAGGCCTCGCCACGGGAGCTTCAGTACGTGAAACAGTTGCTGCTGATGCACCAGCTCTGGCCCTGCTTCTCCCTCTGGCCACACAACTGCCTCTTACAACCTGTTCTGGTGCAGCACTCACCTCCGACTCAGAAGCACTGTCTTCACTCGGGTCAGTCACCTCGTCATCCTCTGATTCCTCAGTCTGCTCCCCCCCTCGGACTTCCTGCCCTGACAACAAGTTCACCACTGTCTGACAACCGTGTCTCCTCATCGTCTGACACCTCTTTACAAACTTCTTCCACTAACTCAACATTGTCATCATCATCATCATCATCACCCACAGACTGCGACAGTTGGAAAACTTGGGCATCGGGAACGAGGTCAGCAGCAACCTGAGAAGTGGTTTGTGACTCTGGGAAGGGTCCAGAAAACAGTTCCTGAGAGTATGCCGGATCGCATTCCAAATTTTCCTGGGAGGGGGCAGACTGGGGGGAAGGAGGTTGAGGTGGAGGAGCCAGAGGAGTGCTCCCTTGGGTAACGTGGGTGGACTGCGTGGAAGACTGACTGGTTGACAAATTACTTGAAGCATTGTCCGCAATCCACGACATCAGCTGTTCGCACTTTTGTGGTTTCAACAGTCCTCTACCACGTGTCCCTGTAAGTTGAGACATGAAGCTAGGGAGTGTAGCTCTGCGGCATTCCCCTGCTCCCTCATCAGCAGGTGATGTCTCACCCTGCCCAGGAACACGGCCTCTGCCCCCTGCAGTAATTGAATGCCCACGCCCACACCCACGCCCTCGTCCTCGACCCTTAGCCCTGGGGTTCAACAATTTCTGTATATAAGTGTATTATATAAAAAAAATAAAATAAATGGGCCTGCTGTACTGAAACCCACAAACTTGTTCAGTCTGGTTTAATTAAGTGACGTACAGAATGTGTCAACTGGACAGAAAATACAGATTGTAGTGAGTGGACAGCTAAACTGTGACACACAGAATGGTTCCACGCAGCTGTGTGAAATGGATTCGTATCACTGAGCTAAAACAACAAAAAAACTATTTTTTTATATATATATATATATATATTTTTTATATTTTTTTTTTACTTTTGTTTTTTTTGGAACGTGACGTGCAGAAACTATCGTAGAGCTAACTCACACCCTGCTGACGGTGGCTATTTTGACTGCGACCCAGAAAAATGTTGCACAGAGATTTTTGTGATCAAGATATATACGTGAGAGCAAAAGACCTTGTTGGATTAAGTGACGTGCAGAAAGTGTCACCTGGACAGAAAATACCGATTGTAGTGAGTGGACAGCTGTACTGTGACACACAGAATGGTTCCACGCAGCTGTGTGAAATGGATTCGTATCACTGAGCTAAAACAACAAAGAAACTATTTTTTTTATATATATATTTTTTTTATATTTTTTTTTAGTTTTTTTTTTTTTAACGTGACGTGCAGAAACTATCGTAGACCTAACTCACACCCTGCTGACGGTGGCTATTTTGACTGCGACCCAGACAAATGTTGCACAGAGATTTTTTTTATCAAGCTATATACGTGAGAGCAAAAGACCTTGTTGGATTAAGTGACGTACAGAAAGTGTCACCTAGACAGAAAATACCGATTGTAGTGAGTGGACAGCTGAACTGTGACACACAGAATGGTTCCACGCAGCTGTGTGAAATGGATTCGTATCACTGAGCTAAAACAACAAAGAAACTATTTATTTTATATATATATTTTTTTTATATATTTTTTTTTTAGTTTTGTTTTTTTTGGAACGTGACGTGCAGAAACTATCGTAGACCTAACTCACACCCTGCTGACGGTGGCTATTTTGACTGCGACCCAGACAAATGTCGCACAGAGATTTTTGTGATCAAGTTATATACATGAGAGCAAAAGACCTTGTTGGATTAAGTGACGTACAGAAAGTGTCACCTGGACAGAAAATACGGATTGTAGTGAGTGGACAGCTGAACTGTGACAGACAGAATGGTTCCACGCAGCTGTGTGAAATGGATTTGTATCACTGAGATATAACAATAAAAAAAAGGGTTATATATGGCGATAGCTGCACTACTAGTACCAGCCAGCCAAGCCAGGAGACAAAAAAAAATGTCTTGTAGCCCTTAGAAGGGCTGTTGGGTTCTTGGGAGATCACTCCTGCCTAACAAAGAACTAAATGCAGGCCCTAACACTCTCCCTGAAACGCAGCAGCTCTATCCCTAACGACATCCAGACAGCATCTGAGCCGAGCACCGCGGGCAGTCACTAGTATATTCCAGGGTCACCTGATCAGGCCAGCCAACCCCTGCTATCGACATGTAAGGGCCCCACGTGATGCTGGGTGTACCGCAGAGTCGCCTGGCTTGTGATTGGCTGAGTTTATAGGCGCCAAAAATGCACAATGCGGAAGTTGCCATTTCCTCGAGCATGGCGAGATACTCGTCCGAGCAGCGAGCACTTACGAGTACCCTAATACTCGAACGAGCACCAAGCTCGAACGAGTATGCTCGCTCATCTCTACCCACTTCCCATTGAAAAAACTAAAGTTGGATCCAAAATGACCGACTTCAAAATGGCTGTCATGGTCACCACCCATCTTGAAAAGTTTCCCCCCTCCCATATACTAATGTGCCACAAACAGGAAGTTAATATCACCAACCATTCCCATTTTATTTAGGTGTATCCATATAAATGGCCCACCCTGTACAATAAAAATATATTTGATTACTGTAGCATATTTCATAAAGTGCTAGCACAGTTACTTTATAGCTTTCCAAGCATTCTCGAAGAGCATTGCACTTATCCTTGTCATGTGTGGTGCTCTAATTGAGTTAGGGGTTGTTCACATATCAGTTATTTTATCAGTTATTTCCATCAGTTATTGTCAGCCAAAACCAGGAGTGGACACTAAACAGAGATCTGGTATAATGAAAAGATCTGCACCTGTTCAGTGTTTTTGACCCACACCTGGCTTTGGCTCACAATAACTGATGGAAATAACTGATCAAATAACTGATATGTGAACAACCCCTAAGTTGTATAGAGCATAATATATTGACTGTGCTGGATGCCATCTTTTAATAAAGAACTGTTGTATGTGGAATATAATTACACGGTGCTAGGCCCAACAGAGATTATTTTTAATGATCTATATTTATTTTAGATTTTAAAATTTATTTGCTGCATTGACCTGCAGATTATTTCATTACATACTACTTTTTTCAGTATATAATTATTGTTTTTATTGTACATCGAAAAATTATTTAGAAGTAAAACATTTATATTCATAACTAATCATGTATTATGTTATTTGATATATTGTGATATATTTTTTCCTGGGGGTGTCAGGATATAACCAGTGGGCTCTGCATTTCACTCTTACTTGAGGATTGGTTGATCTGTTTAATGTTTAATTTTTCTCTTTAGAAAATCAAGTAATTTCATAAAATATGCTTTATTGTGCAAAAGCGGTAAAGAAAAAAAAAAAAAAAAATAACTACAGTTCATCCCACAAAAACATATATCCTCAGATGGCTATATAAAAAATAAGTTGTGTCTTTGAAAGCAAAATAATACTGCAGGTATGAACATCAAAATAAGCTTGGTACTTAAGGGCTTAGGTATATACAATTTTGCACTTCCGTAATATAACTGTAAAGAAAAAGAAGTATGGAAGACTACTGTCCAGATTTGTGAGAAAAGATTCACGGGGGCATTTATTAAGAGTGGTGTTCCAGATGCCAGGGCTGGCGGTGGATCTACCAAAGTTATGTAGAGGCGCTAGTCTAAAACAGGTGTAGAAAATGATAAATGAGACAGGCCTGGCAGCTAGCCCCCTTCCCCACCCATGCCACATCCCTTTTTTTTAGGCATGACGTGAGCGGCGGAAAGTCACAGATTGCGGCATACTGTAAATAACCTCTGCATCACAATCTGTGACAGATTTACGCCAGAAAACTGGCATATATCAGTTGGTAAATCACCCCCTTAGTCTTTCTTATTTCAGCTTTATTGAATCTTTTCCCACAAACTATGGTGGTTATTTATTAAGACGCTGGTCTTAATAACTGTCAGTGGATCCGCCGAAATTCTGAAGAGGTGCAGGCTTCTACATCATTTCGCCGTATCCAGAGACAGTCTAAATGTAAGCCAACTTCCTTGATGGCTTACATTTAGACCATTTTCTATGCCTAAAACAGGCGTAGAAAATTATGAATGAGATGGGCCTGCCAGCCCGTCCCTTTCCACGCCTCGCCCACTTTTTAAGACCTGCCATGATCGGGGAAAAGTTGCAGATTGCAGCGCAACTAGCCATTGCGTTGCAATCTGTGCCAGAAATACGCCTTCTGCTCTATAACACGCTGCCTGCAGTTCCACTGTATTTTGTGGTGGCAGGTTCTCT
The DNA here is from genome assembly GCA_900303285.1 of Rhinella marina. Taxonomy (NCBI): domain Eukaryota; kingdom Metazoa; phylum Chordata; class Amphibia; order Anura; family Bufonidae; genus Rhinella; species Rhinella marina. The sequence goes on along the minus strand of ONZH01016763.1, from coordinate 19,517 downwards.
TTACAGATTTACCTGAATATGAGGTGTATAACAATAACACATTAATAAGATATATACAACTAGCAGGCAGGAAAATCATACTTGAGTGCAGTGATATGGGTTTTCCCACGTAACAAAGCCTTTTTCATACCAAAAAAGACATTAAGGAGTAAGAGGAGTAATGCAATTAGGGGATTTGCTGACTTTGCTGGAACGAAACAGAATCAGAAATGAATATGAATATTTGTGGGAAAATCAATGTAAAATGTGCTGTAGGTTTAAAGGCCGGAAGGAAGGATTTCTGGAGATTAGAGTTCAGCTTTTCATTCGTATTCCTCTCATTTGTTTGTGCTTGATGCCAGAGCTTTTCCTTCTCACCTAGGATTATGTTTGTCCAAGAACATTTTTGTAACAAATGGAAAAAAAATAATGATCATATCTAATGTGAAACATGTACCATGCTGCACAGCTAGTGCATGACTCTGCATATGTGTATGCCACAAACTGGGCATTGCATAAACTGAATTCTTATAGCTCATGTGAAAAAATTATTTAGCTAAGTTATATCTGTGTCCCATTCCCTATCCTTTGTTCCTAAATGTTGGACATAGGCCCAGATTTACTAATCCTGTAGATGGCATAAGCTTAGACAGGCTGTCTATTCCTGCACAAGATTTATCACAGGGGCTCAGGCTGGATGATAAATCTGGTGCAGGGATAGACACTTTTCTTTTACTCTGAACCAACTATTGGAAGGCTAAATTTGAGACAGATTTTTGCATTAAAATTGTGCCAAAATTTTGAGAAAAAACATCACATCTTATGTTTACCCCTTTTCCTGTGAACACCACCCACTTTACAAGTTCCAACCCTTTGTTGAGCATGTTGGAAAAAAGTGAAGAAGATGTGCCAATTGCCGCCACTATTTTAGAAAGATTTTTGGCGCTTACATATTAGCACACCATACACCAGATTCCTAATCAGCAAACCTGCCTAGTTATAGAGCTGGATGGGAATGGGTACACTGTGAAACAAGGTAGATTAGGCATTAACAGGTCTGGGAAAGATGGGTGACAGCTATTTTAATATCAGCCATATTACTCATCATCTTGTTTTTCCACAATCAAAACTAAGAAATGGCTTTATGGAACAGTTATCAATGTAACAGCAGATGAAAATTCGAGAACCTTGAAAACTGAGTGTAAGATCTCATTCACACAACCGCATCATGTTTTGTGGTCCGCAAATTGCAGATCCGCAAAACACGGATTCTGCCTGTGTATTATAGAAATGCCTATTCTTGCCCGCAAAATGGAGAAGAATAGGACATGTTCTATATTTTTTGTGGGGCCATAGAACGGAGCAATGGATCCAGACAGCACACATTGTACAGCCTACATCTTTTGCGGCGGAACGGATGCAGACACATTCATATGTTCGTGTGAATTAGCCCAAAACCTGTCTTCACATTTGTATTGAGGCTTCGTTGCAGATTCTTTAAAAAAAAAATTACAGACAAAATAGTGCAGCAAGCGTCCATATTCACCAGGGTCGAAGATTCAGTTCACCCTTTAGCTATATACCCTGGCCCAGGGGAAGTGGCTTGTTAGTACCCACAGATGTAAGCTTTCTAAATTGATCTTAACGGGGTTGTGTCACAAAACTTATTCTACACTTTTCAAATCAGCACCTTGATCTGAACACTTTTGTAATGTCCTGTAATTAAATCTGTAGTATAGTCAGTGAGCTATTCAATAAAATGTATCTGTATAGCGCTGGTCGAATGTACTCAGTTTAAATCTTCCACTGCCACCAGCCATATGTTCTTTTAGAAGCTTAGCTGTGGCAGTTACAGGGAGAGAGCTTCAGCAGAAAGGACACGCCTCCTGAGCTATCAGGCTGAAGATAATCTACCAGAGCAATTGGAGCAATGAATGGGAAGATCTTTGGATCTGTGGGCTGTTTCTAGCTTTGTTAGAAAGAGATTATCATGTAACTTTATAATATTTTAAGAAATCTCATCAACACGCTGTGATGATGATGTGGATTCTAAATTAATGTATGATGTGAATTTTTACTGTGCAGTTCACTCTTTCAATATCTGAAACAAATCCACTGCAAAATCAGTGGTGGTATTTCTGGTGGCAAAATGCATCAAAATCTGCCCCATATATCCATATACCCTTGGGGTACGGCCATACGGTCAGGTTTCTGCATGCAGTTTTGGAAGTCCAAACCAGGAGAGTTAATTAAAAAACAGAGAAGTAATATCTATCATTAGTACCATTAGTACCCCTTTTAGGATCCACTTCTGATTTTGGCTTCCAATACTGCATCAGTAAATCTGACCGTGTGGTGAGACTCTTAGGTTTCACACACATGGCTGTATTAGGCTAGGGCTACACGGCGACAGTTGTCGCACGACAGCCGTCGCAGCCCGATCCTGGAGTAGCGGGGATCTCATACAGATGAATGGGATGCTGCGGCAGTCGCAAGAAATCCGCCGTGTAGCCCTAGCCTTAAGGTTCTGTCTTGCATGCAGCCATAGTCAGATTGCCATAGGGATGCGTGAAACCTCTACTCTACCTTGGTATGCTTTGGTTTTCATACAGTAGTTTACTGTGTTGGACCAGGTGGAAATTTTTTAAATTTTATATGCAAATCTATTTTGCTCTGTACCGAGGAGGCATATGGCCTCTGTGCCATACAGGCTCTGTGCCCATGACCACTTATGTGGACATATGAAGGCTGTGTCTTAGTTAAATAATTAAGGCAATTGCATGGACATTGTGCAGCAAGCCATTGTAGAGGATGGGAGTGGAAGTGGCCCTGATGTAGTGTTGTAGTATCACAGTGTCTTACCTCAAGCCGTCGGTCCCTGGGGTCTGGGGTGCAAAAACGGATAGCAGCACATTCATCAGAAACTCGTACAAAGCTCAATCTCTCTCCTCTCAGATAGTGAGGTATGGTGGCCGGCAATGCGGCAAAGATGACACTCAGAAATGTACTAGCTGATACTGTCTCTCTCTGGATTTCTTATGCCATTGCTGTGCTCTGGCACCTGTGAATGTAGGTGTCTTCACCGATGAGCTGCTTCTGGGGTCTTCATGGCCTCTCCCTCACTCTACATTCTTAGGGGGCATTCACACCACCATATCCGTTTTTTTCAGACTGCAAACTGCAGATCCGCAAAACACGGATACCATCCATGTGAGCTCCGCATTTTGCGGATCGAAACGTTGTGCCCTATGATAGAAATGCCTATTTCTAACATGTTCTATCTTTTTTGTGGGGCTGCAGAATGGAAGTGCAGATGCGGAAAGCACACGGTGTGCTGGTCCGTTTCTTTTGCAGCCCCATTGAAATGAATGGTTCTGCATCTGAGCTGCAAAATTGTGGAATGGATACGGAGAGAAAAATAAGGTTTTTTGAATGGGCCTTAGACTCACCTTCCCTAGCTCAGCTTCACCCTTGGCATGAAGTCAGATCAGTCCATGCTTACCAAGAGGGGAGGAATGGAATGATAAGTTCCATTCCTATTTCCAACCATACCCCATCTGCTGGGGTTTTACATGTCATTACATTCACATTGCATATAAAACAGAAAAAATGTTAGTATTTCTAGGTCTAGGGTAATACAATTATCAGATTTAAAAAAATTACACTAGCAGTAATATGCCATTCTAGGACATGTGACTGCTGAGGCCAGTGACTGGACCACAGTGGTCACTGGACCGAGCTGGAAACGTGGCAGCACTGCAGGAACACGGACAGGTGAGTTTTTTTTTTTCTAATTGGCCATAGTGTATAACTTTTGGGGTTGTTGGCTCCTATGCTGGACAACCCCTTTAATAAAAACATCTGAAACACTTGAGCAGACACCCACTGTAAAACATTAAAAAAGAATGTAGTTTTCAATAGCCCTGCTCTACCCAAATAAAAAAAAAACTTTAATCAAATTCAAAATGATACAAAAATAAATAAATGATAAGCAGTACTGACACCACCACTCTTTTCTTTTCACCCTCCTCAGGCACAGTCCCTCCCTGTAGAGCATACCTAATCCTATCAGTAGGCCCAATGGTACAGTTCTCACAATTACTCACAGCAGGTCTCACAGTATATCTGTCTCCAAGTTTTCTCAACTCTATACATAAATATAAAATAGTAATAAATGGTAGGTGTCCTCAAAGTTATGCTAGTAAACAGCATTTTTACTTGTAAAACTATGTGGACATTAACTGGCAATTGATTTACTGACATGTGAAAAACACATTTTGGCACAGTGTGCCCACTATGTGTCTCTACCCAAAGTAATTTATTTAGTAATTTTCTCTCTGGATATTGTCGGTAGAGATATACTGTTCTAAGTGTAAATATCAAGTTATTAATCTGGTATTTACATTAACACAGTTACTGCCTAGTTTGTAATGGCAGCAGTGGCATAGCTATAGGAAGTGCAGAAGTAGCAGTCGCTAATGGGCCCAGGAGCCTGAGGGGGACTAAAGACACTTGTGCCGCATAAGAAGACACCGGTATTATAGAAAGTGAATGCTGGTAAAGTTACACCTCTCAGGCAGGACAAGGGCTATGTGCTTCCCTTCCCCTGGCCACAAAGCACTGAGGGAAGGGGAGCCCAAGCTGAACTCTTGCATCAGGGCCCATGAGCCTTTAGCTACACCCCTGAATGGCAGGAATGTGATCTGGCTGCTTCTCTTTAAGGGCTTGTTCACACATCAGTTATTTGATCAGTTATTTCCATCAGTTATTGTGAGCCAAAACCAGGGGTGGAGCCTCCACAGAGATCAGGTGTAATGAAAAGATCTGCACCTGTTCTGTGTTTTTGACCCGCACCTGGTTTTGGCTCACAATAACTGATGGAAATAACTGATCAAATAACTGATGTGTGAACAAGCCCTAACTGTGTGATAAAATAAATCCTGGTTCACAGAACTGGGGAGATCCCAACGAGGTCCTCTTAAAGGGATTATTTTAAGAAGACTACAGTATTTTGTATAGTTGAAATCCCACGTATAAACATTTTTTATATTCTTATATCCCTAGATATTCCGTTAGTAATGTTAGAATAGCAACCTAAGCTGTTGCTATTGAACAGCCTTTTTGTGTCCACCTCAGTAAATGTGTGGAGGTGTCCACTGTCCACACATGCTCAGTTTGGCCTCTGTAGCTACTCCTTTGGGTGTGTGGAGGGATCCATTGTGTGGTGAGAAAACTTCTTCTGAAGCTGCAATGTATTTTCCGCCGCTCTGATGACAAACTGAGTAAGTGTATTTAAAGTAACTGTCTAACTCTACAGCTATGTTTACTTGTAACTAGAGATGATGTACTATCTATAATGCCCAGACCATTCAGAGTCCAAACGATCATACAGTATCAAAAAGTCTTTATTTCATATCACACTTAATAAAGGGTTAAAAAACATACATAGAAATTCACATTGCAAGATGAGTTACATAAAGGAGGGACCATTGGGACAAGGCCAGCGGTATGTATAGGTAGGTCAGCATCACAAAGACGTATTAGTACCTTAGTATACTGCTCAATATCAATCCATATAATCAAAGTGATAAGAAGGCCAAAGAAGCTTAAAACAACAGTTTACTTTTGTTAGAAGCCTAAAACTGTGCATAAGTATGACAGGCAGGTCTCATTTGAACGTGTGCAACATCGTGCAGACCACCAACAGTCATAGCTAGTCCCTAGCTAAACCAAAACAAAAGCATATAGCAGCCTGTCAGTCCCACTGACTATTTAATGGAACAAAATAAGGACATAGAAGTTGCACCAATAAGGTAGTGGAGAAAACAAGGTTATTTTAATCCATGTAGTGACAGAACTCGTTAAGTATTAATGGTGCAGCAGGGGAACTAGATAAATGTGGCAATATATTAGACCACCTGCTGACACTGAGTCTTTCACAAAGTAAGTCTATATATAACAAAACAGATTAAAAGGGTTGTCCCACCAAAAATATTCTACAGTTTTCAAACCAGCACCGGGATCTGAATACTTTTGTAATTGCATGTAATTAAAAATTTGTATAGCTACTGAGTTATTCAATAAAATGTATCTGTATAGTGGCACTTAATTTCTTATTTCTTTGACCTGCTTACTGAGAAGGCAGCACATGCTCAGTTTTATTTTTCAACTGCCTCCTGAGCTGCGATAGGGAGAGACATTCCTGTGGAAAAGACACTTCCCTTCAGCTGTCAGCTTGATATAAATCTACATAGAAAATTGTTGTCAATTATGGACGAACACACCCTGTATCTAGGTGAAAGGATCTTTAGGAGTATCTATAAGATAATAGACTACTATATATGCAATGGGTAAAATGGGTGGTGAATCCAGTAAATAAGTTTGAGTAATGTATATAAAATATATATATTTTTAATTATTTGTATTAAAAAGGAAAAAATAAAAAAAAAAAATGTAGAAAGATTATAAAAGAGGAAAATTTTATAAAAAAAGAGAAAAAGAAAAATACAAAAGTATGACCATTACACAGATATATACCTGTATATATATATATATATATATATATATATATATATTTACAAGCGCATATATGTATATGCATATATATATATATATATATATATATATATATATATGGAAAAACCAGCGCCGGTATATTTATGGAATAAATATAGATTATACTGTATAACATATATTTATTCTATTAATCTATATTTAATCTATATTTATTCCATAAGTATACCAGCACTGGTTTTTCCATATATATATATATATATACGCTTGTAAATATATATATATATATATATATATATATACAGGTATATATCTGTGTAATGTTCATACTTTTGAATTTTTCTTTTTCTCTTTTTTTATATAATTTTCCTCTTTTGTAATCTTTCTACATATTTTTTTTTAATTTCCTTTTTAATACCAATAATTAAAAATATATATTTTATATACATTACTCAAACTTATTTACTGGATTCACCACCCATTTTACCCATTGCATATATAGTAGTCTATTATCTTATAGATACTCCTAAAGATCCTTTCAACCAGATACAGGGTGTGCTCGTCCATAATTGACAACAATTTTCTATGTAGTTACTTCTTTTGGTTGTGGGTAGGCCAGGATAAGAGCACCCAAAATAACTATTGGAATCTAGTGGTGAGCCACTCACATACCCTCTTCTTTTGATATAAATCTATCTGAGAAATGAATGGGTAGATCTCTGAATCCATGTGAGGTACAGGGCTGGTTCTAGCTTTATTAGAAAGGCATTGTCATGGACTATATGATGTCTAATTTTAATTTTTTACATTATTCATTGGATAACCCCTTTAAGTATTTAATGCACAGCAGGTGAACAAGATGCACACAACGATTACACTCAGCCTGCAATGCCCCTGCAGTCTTCCTATACTCTCCTTATGCTCTCCCTACAGTGTCTAGAAAATCTTCCTATGATCTCCATACATTGTCCCTGCACTGTCCTTATCCAATATTCTGCAAATAAAATCTTTCTGAAACACTATCCCTAGTGCTTGCCACGTCTCTCAATGCTCAGTTTACAGTGAAATGGTGGAGACCGCCCTGGGATGAGTCTTTTATAGGGCTGTGATATCACAAGGCATGGATATCTGTGTTTTGGCTGGCTGCACGGCATTATGGGTGATCTCGCATTTCTGGGCTTCTTAATTTGACTTTGTATCAGGTGTAGCCACCATTTTAGGAAAAAAATGATTTGTTACAATGAAGTGCGAAGAAATTCAGATTCACGGATTTTTAAAAAAAAACTCTTCTTTTTTAATCTGCTTTTTTGGGGAGGAAAAAATGCTGCCATCTGATGTTACATGATGGCCTACAGGAAACCATAAAATTGTCTACAAGCACTGTGCTTTTTGTAAAGCAAGAAAAATGTTTGTGACTAAAAAAAGGCCACCCCAAAATAATACTTGCAAACAATTAATGCATTTCATGACATTTTTTACGAAAAAAAAAGCCAAAAAATGCCATGCAATATTCCTTATGGTATAAACCCTTTAAATTCAAATGTATCCATGTCCTTAGGATGCAGACACAATAGTATAAACAGGCGCTTATTGGCAGGAACATGGGAGCCATCAAGACCCTGCCCTTTGATGCTTTCCCTGTGATAGATTGTTCCACAAAAATAAAGCCAGGCCAGAAGAGGCTAGACTGTCAACTCTAGATGACACCTGAAAACTGAGATACGCATTTTACTTGGGTGGAGGCACTTGATTTTAGAATGTATAGAACAGAACTTTGCTTTTTTATTAATGACACAGTGTAGTGTAGCATTTGTTTAATGGGAAACACTGTATTGTATTTATTGCAAGGGGCACAGAGTATGGCAGTATTTACTATATTTCTTCACATTAATATATTCAAGGTGCACATTGTGTGATTGTATTATTTTCAAAGGGCACAGGGTTTAGCAATATTGTATAAAGCTGGAACATTGTGTGGGGCAGTTTTGTATTCAAAGGGACATATTGATATGCACATTTATTAAGACTGGCGTTTTAGACACCGATCTTAATAAAGCTCTAAGCTGGTGGTGGATCTGCCAAAGTTATGAAGAAGCGCAGGCCTCTCCATAACTTTAGACTGAAATGGACGCTGCAACCTTTGCAATAATGTTGTAAGCTAATACACCCAAGTATCAGAAATCAATCAATAAGTGGTGCAAAACTAATCATTGTAAAACATATCTTTTACTGGTACATATTAAAAAGGAATATATCCCTAAGAATAGCGTAATCATAAACAGACAATACATAAAAAAAAAGGGTGCTCGGCGGCACCGGTTGAATGGAACCAGTACGTCCTACCACATCAACCAGCGGTTCAGCTGGTTCATCCGGATTCTGTATTTCGAGAATTCGTCTTGATACAGATCAGTCTGGAATACGGAGAAACCAAAGGGCGGAGTGTAGGGAGATCTAACCCTAGTAAAGCATTGCAGGGGTGCTACCGCTGGCCCTAAGGACCTAACCACGGAGCACTCGCCCTGACAAGGACGACCCTGTCCGGAACCTGACCCTATATAAGAATGCCCTGATTAGCCCTAAACTGCTAGCTCCCTACACTCATGTTTCATTTAATCCTAGAAACTCATCAGGGGATAGTTGGAGTTGGCTCGGCTAAATACGCTTAGATAATAGTGGCTTCATACTGCTATTATCTAAGCGTATTTAGCCGAGCCCTGACCTATCAAGGCATTTATTTATTTATTATTACATCAGTATTATTTTTTTAGCTTCAGTCCAGCTGCTCCAACTATCCACTAATGATTTCTAGGAGTAAATGAAACATGCGTGTAGGGAGCCAGCAGTTTAGGGCTAATCAGGGCATTCTTATATAGGGTCAGGTTCCTTGTCAGGGCGAGTGCTCCGTGGTTAGGTCCTTAGGGCCAGCGGTAGCACCCCTGCAATGCTTTACTAGGGTTAGATCTCCCTACACTCCGCCCTTTGGTTTCTCCGTATTCCAGACTGATCTGTATCAAGACAAGTTCTCGAAATACAGAATCCGGATGAACCAGCTGAACCGCCGGTTGATGTGGTAGGACGTACTGGTTCCATTTAACCGGTGCCGCCGAGCACCCTTTTTTTATGTATTGTCTGTTTATGATTACGCTATTCTTAGGGATATATTCCTTTTTAATATGTACCAGTAAAATTTATGCTCTCCATAACTTTGCACACATCCAGCGTCAGTTCTAAATGTAAGACAGTTTCCGAGCTGTCTTACATTTAGACCTTTCTCTATGCAGAAAACAGGTGTAGAAATGATGAATGAGATGGGCCTGCAGGCCCGCCCCCTTCCCTTCGATGCCACGCCCACAATTTTAGACCTGGCGTGAACGGGGCGAAGTCTCAGATAGCGGTACAGCGCCGACATCTGTGCCTGAAATACGCCTAATATAGGCGTCTTTCAGTTTAATAAATGACCCCCATAGTGTTTGGAACTATGCAGAGCCTATCTTACTGCAGAGTTAGGAGACTATTACATGTCTGATGTTCCGGCAGTGAGATCACCGATGGATAAACACATCCATCAGCATGCATGACTTTTTGTCTGGCTGAAATCAGCCATTTATGCTGGAAAGCAGCTAGATCCCCATCTGATCCCATTGTAGTCAATTGGGATCTGACGGTTACTGGCATTATTCAGCTATGCTGCATACGGTAAACATTCTGCCAGATTTCATAATGCCACTATGGACGTAGCCTAAAGCAGCCGGCTCTTACAACCAATTAGATGACCTATTTCATTGACTGACCTGCAGTAGCAAGATGGAGAATTGAATGTGATTGCTACTTCCCGCAATAAGCAACCACCTTACTTTCCTTGAGACGTTTAGATTCATGAAAGCCCTATATTTATATATATCTAATACTAAATTCCAGTAACATTTCTTGGTTATCTCTACAAAAAGCTGTATATGATGCTGAAGTGAAAAAGCTTGCTTTCTTGATAAAGCTATATCGTGCCTTGTGGAGTGTTCACTAAAGAAGGAATAATCTATGTCTGGGATAAATCAGAAGGATAAATACAGACTTTATAGAGATTTTCGAACCCATGATGCATGCATTGCAAAGCTCAATATACCATATAATGCTTTTTCCTATTTCCATCTGGTATCATGTTGGGTGATACAGGTATAAAATACAGGTTAGTTCCAGGTTTTTCACTATCTTTACAATCTCCAAATGACTGAATATAAGTGTAAGGAAATAATGTCTCAATTATTCATCTACTTAAAGAGAACTTCTGAGATGGAATATAAATTATGATTTGTTCCCCAGACACAAGCCTGCATTTTCTGTGGCATGTGACATTCTACAACCTGTGATTCGTTACTTGGACACTATCCAATTCCACAAAGGTCTCCTGGTTACCTTATGGCAAAGCACAGATAAAGCAGAATAGTCAGGCTTCATCAGCTGCTCATGCCACTTAACATTTTCTTTCCAATCTGAGTAACATATTTTAATCTCTTTGCTATTCATCATTTTCTTGAATACAATGTCACGCTGCATTTTATTTTGGTGCTTTTCTTTGTGATATGTTTATGAATAAGCACACCACAATTCTGATTTCTAAATATCAAAGTTTCCTATACTAATGTACATTAGTATTTGAGTAAGATCTTAATACTAAAATGTATTTAATTATACTGTATATATGAGTAGTATGTCATATAAATGTTAGTCAATAGTTCTTAAAAGAGAGGCCAGTCTTCACTGGCTTAAAGGGCTATTGCCATCTTAGACATTTCTGGAATATCCATGGGGTATTCTGCTAGCCTGATAGATATAGGTCATACCTCTAGGAGTCATACCTATCTCCATCCCGTTACCGTATTCTGCTTGGTGAGGTGGCCTCTGGCCACCATATCCTGGCGGAGAATGAAGAAATAATGAAAACAATGGATAATTTTCTGTTACTACATTCCATTAAAAGAGGTTTTTCTTAAAGCATGTTGTGCAAATGCTGTGATGCCTATAGCTGAGATACCTCTAAAAGCCAGTCTCACATTCAGCCACATGGCCATGCTCATGGTGTTTATCACCTATTTGTGTGATTTCCCATAGTCTGATATTGTTGTTATGTCCCCTCTCTCTCACTGAAATTACCTGCCACTTCTATTCTTGCTACCTCCACCTCTCACTGGCTCTCCCCCTCCCTCACTGTCTCTGAAGTGATCATGTTTCACATGCTAGGCAACAAATAGGGCAGTGTCCAGCGAGAGGCAGAAAAACAGTGAAATATCTCAGTAGCACATCTGAGTTATGTATATAGACAGTGAGTAATTACATCCCCACCTTGCATCCTGTAACAATAGTATATGTAGGCAGCTGCATTAAGTATAAAGTGTCACAAGAAAATTTCTCAGAATGGCTTGGATAAGTAAAAGCGTTCCAAAGTTATTAGCACATAAAGTGACACAGATTTGGAATAATACAGTAATCTCTGTCAGGAAGGTGAAAAATCACTGCATCATGAACAGGGCCGTATTTAGGGTTCATGCTGCCCTAGGCACTCTCTGTCATGACGCCCCCCCCCCAACGTGACCCATTCCCCCACGCCCCCAAATAGTAGCATAGTAGCCTCTCCTCAGTCCCCCCCATCCCATAGTAGCCTCCTCCCCAGGGCCGTATTTAGGGTTCATGCTGCCCTAGGCACTCTCTGTCATGACGCCCCCCCCCCCAACGTGACCCATTCCCCCACGCCCCCAAATAGTAGCATAGTAGCCTCTCCTCAGTCCCCCCATCCCATAGTAGCCTCCTCCCCCCACAGTAGCATAGTAGCCTCTCCTTAGAACCCCCACCCCATAGTAGCCTCGTGACCCCCACCCCCCATAGTAGCCTCTTCTCACCCCCCCACCTCATAGTAGCCTCTCCTCGTTACCCCACCCCCATAATAGCCTCCTCCCCCCACAGTAGCATAGTAGTCTCTCCTCCGTAGCCCCCCCAACCCCATAGTAGCCTTGTTACCCCACCCCCCATAGTAGCCTCCTCCTGGACTAATTACAGTGACCTATCCTCCCCCCAAACTCCCTGGATACTGAAAATGGTCCTCTGCCAAGCCAATTAACCCCCGCCCAACTACCCACCATCCCCATACACTCAACTACCCTCAGTCTGTACCCCCCCCACCTGCCGCTGGTGCACCTAGCTTTTCTGATGCCCAAGGCAAATATTGAAACACCCCCCCATGCCAAATTCTCAACCTAATCCCTTCCCTCCAGTCCTACTGTTAAAGGGGTTGTCCTCTTTTTACTACTAATGACTTATCCTCACGATAGGTCATCAATATCAGATCGGCTGGGGTCCTCCGGCACCCTGACGATCAGCTGTTTGAAGAGAGAGCAGAGCTCATATGAGAGCTGCTTTCTCTGCTCTGTTCACCTGCTTGCCATAGAATTTGCAGTGAAGTGCAGTAAACAGAGCAGAGAAGGCAGCGCTCATACAAAAAAAAGACCACCCCTTCAAAGACAGACTTGGAAAACATTTCATACAGCACTACAGAGCATACAGGGTCATACAGCGCCACATATGTACCTCTTACATCCAGTGACTTCTCTTCTCTGATGACGTTTTCTTTCCTCTTCTTCTGTCAGACCAGACCGCCATGGTGACTTCTTTCAGCTGTGCCTCGTCTCTGAAGAGTTCAACAAAGAGACATCTTACTTTCCTACTTTTCCATCATCCTCTCACCTTCTCCACATCTCACCCTGCCCGCCCCCCATACTATACTACAGAAACAGCCACACAGAAAATACTGGCACCACACAGAAAAACAGTACCCCCCTTACCTTTCAGATCAGATCCCCATATCAAACCCCAGATGAGACCCCCCCATCTACAGACCCCCATTAGACCTCCAAACTCCCATACCCTGACCCTCATTAGACCTCCAAAGCCCCAATCAGCCCCTCATTAGACCCCCCATTAGGCCTCCAGACCAGCAATCAGACCTCGAGACCCTCAATCAGACCCCTCTAGACCCCCAGTCAGACCCTTCAGGCCCCTAATCAGACCCCTAATTAGATCCCCAATCATACCCCCCCCCTTCTGGCCCCATATCATACTCTTGTGGCCCCCATATAGAACTCTCCTTCTGGGGCCCATGTCAGACCCCCCCTACCTTCTGGCCCCAATGTCAGAACCCCTTTTCTGGCCCCCATTTTAGACCCCCCTTTCTGGTCCCCATTTCTGTCCCACCATTTCAGATCCCCCCATTCTGTCCACCATTTCAGATCCCCCCCATTCTGTCCCACCATTTCAGATCCCCCCCCATTCTGTCCCACCATTTCAGACCCCCCATTCCGTCCCACCATTTCAGATCCCCCCCATTCCATCCCACCATTTCAGATCCCCCCCCATTCTGTCCCACCATTTCAGATGCCCCCCCATTCTGTCCCACCATTTCAGATCCCCCCCCATTCCGTCCCACCATTTCAGATCCCCCCCATTCCCCATTCAGTCCCACCATTTCCAAGATCCCCCCCCATTCCGTCCCCACCATTTCACATCCCCCCCATTCTGTCCCACCATTTCAGATCCCCCCCCATTCTGTCCCACCATTTCAGATCCCCCCCCCATTCCGTCCCACCATTTCAGATCCCCCCCCATTCTGTCCCACCATTTCAGATCCCCCCCCATTCTGTCCCCACCATTTCAGATCCCCCCCCCCCATTCTGTTCCCACCATTTCAGACCCCCCATTCTATCCCACCATTTCAGACCCCCCAATTCTGTCCCACCATTTCAGATCCTCCCCCATTCTGTCCCACCATTTCAGATCCCCCCCATTCTGTCCCACAATTTCAGAATCACCCCATTCTGTCCCCACTTTTCAGATCCCCCCCCATTCTGTCCCCACCATTTCAGATCCCCCCATTCTGTCCAACAATTTCAGATCACCCCATTCTGTCCCCACCTTTTTCAGATCCCCCCCATTCTGTCCCCACCATTTCAGATCCCCCCATTCTGTCCCCACCTTTTCAGATCCCCCCCATTCTGTCCCCACCATTTCAGATCCCCCCCCATTCTGTCCCCACCTTTTAAGATCCCTTTTTGGCCCCCACTTCAGACCTCAGATCAGACAAGAAAAAAAAAAAAACTTACCTCCGGTCCTGGCTGTGTCCCCGCTCTCTCCTCTTCCAGGGGCCCGCACTGAAGTCACCTGACCTCCTGCAGCGTCAGGTCAGAGGGCGCTCTGTACGTCCTGACGTTTATTATATATATGTATATATATATATATATATATATATATATATATATATATAAAATTCCAGGATGTTTTTTTTTTTTTTTTAAATCGTTATATACTCCTGGTGGGGTGCCGCCCCCCGCAACCTGCCGCCCTAGGCAGCGTGCCCCCGGTGCCTAGTTGCTAATACGGCCCTGATCATGAAGGAGTTAAGATACCTGTCAAGTCAATTTGGGCAAGCATCTTAGTTTTTGCTATACTATTGACAATGGACTAAAAATGTTACTATTAACACACTGAAAGGGAATGGAAGTTTATAGCAAAATAATTCCCTGTGTAGCACCAGAATGAAAATAATGGATCACAAGTAGAGATGAGCGAGCATACTCGTCCGAGCTTGGTGCTCGTTCGAGTATTAGGGTACTCGTAAGTGCTCGCTGCTCGGACGAGTATCTCGCCATGCTCGAGGAAATGGCAACTTCCGCATCGTGCTTTTTAGGCGCCTAAAAACACAGCCAATCACAAGCCAGGAGACTCTGCGGTACACCCAGCATCACGTGGGGCCCTTACAAGTCGATAGCAGGGGTTGGCTGGCCTGATCAGGTGACCCTGGAATATACTAGTGACTGGCCGCGGTGCTCGGCTCAGATGCCGTCTGGATGTCGTTAGGGATAGAGCTGCTGTGTTTCAGGGACAGTGTTAGGGCCTGCATTTAGTTCTCTGTTAGGCAGGGATCACCCACAAAGAACCCAACAGCCCTTCTAAGGGCTAGAAGACATTTTTTTTTTTTTGTCTCCTGGCTTGGCTGGCTGGCTGGCACTAGTAGTGCAGCTATCGCCATGTATAACCCCCTTTTATTTTTTTTATGTTATATCTCAGTGATACAAATCCATTGCACACAGCAGTGTGGAACCATTCTGTGTGTCACAGTTGAGTACACTCACTATTTTCTGTCCAGGTGACACTTTCTGTACGTCACTGAATACAACCAAGTCATTTGCTGCCTGTTACGTGTATGGCTTGATCCCAAAAATCTCTGTGCGACATTTGTCTGGGTCGCAGTCTAAATAGCTACCGTCAGTAGGGTGTCAGTTATCTCTGCGATAGTTTCTGCACGTCACGTTCCCAAAAAAACAAAAATCCAAAACAACATATACCAAAAAAATTAGTTTTTTTGTTGTTTTAGCTGAGTGATACAAATCCATTTCACACATTTGCGTGCAGAGGCGTTGCTAGGGTCTCAAAAGATCCGGGGCCCAAGCCCCAATGAATATGGCCCAATTCTCTATGTCGACCCTCGCCCCAATTCTACTATACAGCAGCACATACCTCACATCCAGGGCCTCCCGGGTGACTTCTCCTCTGATGTAGATCTTCTCTGTCATCTTCTCCACTTGGTCCAGACAACTTCTCTCAGCCGCTCCTCATCTCTGCAGAGTGTGACACACGGACATCTTAGCTTCCTCACATTTCTATCATCATCCCCCAACCTGGAGTCCCCACAGTCTTATGCTGCTGCTCACTGTGCCCCCAAAACCTCCAGATACTATCCTGGAGAAATAATACTGCCCCATAGTAATAGTCCTACCAGTAGTAATTCCATCATTAGTAACACTGCACCCTACAGTGACCCCAGCACTGATAATGCTCCCCAAGATTGTCCCCATTACTAGAAGAGTCCTCCAGTAGTAATAATGCCATCACAGAGCCTCCAGTAGTAATAAGGCCCCCTATTGTTCCCCCATTGGTAATCAAGCTCTCTACAGACCCTTCAGTAGTAATAAGGGCCCCCATAGTGCTCTTAGTAGAAATAAGGCGGATCTATAAGACACTCCTATAGAGCCCCCAGTAGTAATAAGAACGCCTAATGTCCCCTGGTATTATAATACCCCTACAGTGCCTCCAGTATTTATATCGCTCCCCCTACTGTTATAATGCTCACCCTGAAGTACCCGCTGTAGTTATATTCCTCCTTTTAGTGTCCTCAGAAATTATAATTCCTCAGCCCCTCCACCATACAGTCCCATGTAAATAAAGCTATTTCCCTCCTGTGTAAACAACATCACACCATCTCTCCAGCCCCCTCCAAATACAGTCCCATGTAAATAACATAATTCCCATAGCTGTCATCAACATACAGTCCTATGTAAATATCACTACCTCCGACAGCCGCCTTTAACATACAGTCCCATGTAAATAACATCACTTCCTTCCCACATCCACCTCCAACATGCAGTCCCATAAAAAAATAACATCACTCCACCCCACAGCCCCATGTAAATAACATAAACCTGCCCTCAGCCACATCCAACATGCAGTCCCATGTAAATAACATCACTCCACGCCACAGTCCAATGTAAATAAGGCTACTTTCACACCAGCGTTTTTGCTGGATCCGTCATAGATCAGCAAAAATGCTTCCATCATGATAATACAACTGTCTGCATCAGTTCTGAACGGATCCGGCTGTATTATCTTTTAAATAGCCAGTTTGGATCAGTTTCTTCATGTGGACACCAAAACACAACAAGCAGCATTTTAGTGTCCACCTCTAAAACGGAATGCTGACTGAACTGAAGCAAAACTGATGCATTCTGAACGGATCCTTTTCCATTCAGAATGCATTATGGAAAAACTGATCAGTTTAGGACCGTTTGTGAGAGCCTGTGACGGATCTCACAAATGGATCCTTACACAAGTGTGAAAGTAGCCTAAGGCTAGTTTCACACCTGCGGCAGGGGACTCCGGCGGCTGTTCCGGTGGGTGAACAGCCCGACAGATCCGTGCTGCAGCAGGTGCATGTGTGGGGCCAGAACTACGCTCCTGCCCCATTCACTGTAATGGGGCGGGCCACAGATCCAGCCACAGCATGGCAAACCCTGCTGAGAGGCAGGCAGAACAAAAGTACAATATTCTGTACTTTTGTTCTGGCCGCCTTGCGGCAGGAGTTGCCATGCTGTGGCCGGATCCATGGCCCGCCCCGATTACAGTGAATGGGGCAGGAGCGTAGTTCTGGCCCCACACGTGCACCAGCGGCAGCATGGATCCTAACAGCCTGCCGGAGTCCCATGCCACAGGTGTAAAAGTACCCTAACAGAACCCTGCCCAAGTCACCTCCAACACACAGTCCCATGATAACATCCCTCCCTTCTGCCCAAACATACAGACCCAGTTAAATAACCACAACTCCCAGCATCCCTCTGCTTCTCCCTTTACTTACCTCTTCTGATGTAGCAGTGCTCACTGCAGCTTCTTCCCCACAATTCTCCTCTTCAGTTTAGAAGACAGGGGAAAGGACCTGTGATGATGTCGCAGTCATGTGACCAGGGCAGGATTGGACGGCACTGATCACATGACCTGTGATGTCATCATAGGTCCTACATATCTTGCAGTCTATTGTATTTGTCTAACAGGCAGGACATTCGGGGCCTGGGAGAAAACATCAGGGGCCCAGGCCCCAAATGTTTTAGCCTAGCAACGCCCCTGGCTGCGTGTAACCTTTCTGTGTGTCACAGTTCAGCACACTCACTCCAAACCGTATATTCTGTCCAGGTGACACTTTCTGTATGTCACCGAATACAACCAAGTCATTTGCTACCTGTCACGTGTAAAGCTTGATCTTAAAAATCTCTGTGCGACATTTGTCTGGGTCGCAGTCTAAATAGCCACCGTCATTAGGGTGTCAGTCAGCTGTACGATAGTTTCTGCACGTCACATTCCAAAAAAAACAAAACTAAAAAAAAAATATTAAAACAAAATATAGAAAAAAATTAGTTTTTTTGTTGTTTTAGCTGAGTGATACAAATCCATTTCACACAGCTGCGTGTAACCTTTCTGTGTGTCACAGTTCAGCATACTCGCTCCAAACCGTATATTCTGTCCAGGTGACACTTTCTGTACGTCACCGAATATAACCAAGTCATTTGCTACCTGTCACATGTAAAGCTTGATCTTAAAAATCTCTGTGCGACATTTGTCTGGGTCGCAGTCTAAATAGCCACCGTCATTAGGGTGTCAGTCAGCTGTACGATAGTTTCTGCACGTCACATTCCCAAAAAAACAAAACTAAAAAAAAATATTAAAACAAAATATAGAAAAAAATTAGTTTTTTTTGTTGTTTTAGCTGAGTGATACAAATCCATTTCACACAGCTGTGTGTAACCTTTCTGTGTGTCACAGTTCAGCACACTCACTCCAAACCGTATATTCTGTCCAGGTGACACTTTCTGTACGTCACCGAATACAACCAAGTCATTTGCTACCTGTCACGTGTAAAGCTTGATCCTAAAAATCTCTGTGCGACATTTGTCTGGGTCGCAGTCTAAATAGCCACCGTTAGTAGGGTGTCAGTCAGCTGTACGATAGTTCCTGCACGTCACGTTCCCAAAAAAACAAAACTAAAAAAAAATATTAAAAAAAATATAGAAAAAAATTAGTTTTTTTGTTGTTTTAGCTGAGTGATACAAATCCATTTCACACAGCTGCGTGTAACCTTTCTGTGTGTCACAGTTCAGCACACTCGCTCCAAACCGTATATTCTGTCCAGGTGACACTTTCTGTACGTCACCGAATACAACCAAGTCATTTGCTACCTGTCACGTGTAAAGCTTGATCTTAAAAATCTCTGTGCGACATTTGTCTGGGTCGCAGTCTAAATAGCCACCGTCAATAGGGTGTCAGTCAGCTGTACGATAGTTTCTGCACGTCACGTTCCCAAAAAAACAAACTAAAAAAAAATATTAAAAAAATATAGAAAAAAATTTGTTTTTTTGTTGTTTTACTGAGTGATACAA
>ONZH01016762.1:0-131422 GCA_900303285.1 Rhinella marina | reverse complement strand
CAGCTAGGACCAGGCATGGTCGTGTGCGATAACGGCCGTAACCTGGTGGCGGCTCTGGAGCTTGCCGAACTCAATCACGTACCATGCCTGGCCCACGTTTTTAATCTGGTAGTCCAAAAATTTCTGAAGACTTACCCCAACCTGGCAGAGCTACTGGTGAAAGTGCGGCGCTTGTGCGCTCACTTTCGGAAGTCAACTGTAGCTGCTGCTAGCTTAAAAAACTCCAGCAACGCCTCCATTTGCCTGAACATCGGCTGTTGTGCGACCTGCCCACTCGCTGGAATTCCACCTATTCCATGTTGGCCAGGGTGTGTGAGCAGCAGAGAGCATTGATGGAGTACCAGATTATGAATCCACGCGTGCCTCCAACTCAGCTCCCTCAGTTTGCCAACCACGAGTGGCCATGGATGGCAGACATATGCGATGTACTGCGTATCTTTGAGGAGTCCACCAAGAAGGTCAGCAGCGAGGACGCTATAGTGAGCGTAACCATCCCGCTCCTAGGCGTCCTTAAATAATCGCTCATCGCAATAAGGGAGAACGCATTGCACGCAGAGGAGACGGGGGTAGGAGGAGACGCAACGGAGCTACACAGTCAGACCACACTTTTGTCTGCTTCACGGTGGCAGTTGCAGGAGGAGGAGGATGAGGAGGAGAGGACGACGTGGAGGTGGCTGTGGAAGAGGAGGAGGATGCTGGCGGCGAGGGTAGCAGTCAGGCTGTGTGCGTCCCATTGGTTCAGCGCGGATGGGGCGGAGAGGAGGCGGAAGAGGAAGAGGAGGAAATGGCAAGTGATCCTTCTGATGGGGGCAGTGAGGTCATGCCTATTCAGAGTCTGGCACACATGGCTGACTTCATGCTGGGCTGCTTTTCCCGGGACACACGTGTTGTCCGGATAGTGGAGAACAAACTGTACTGGGTCTTCGCACTCCTGGACCCCCGGTATAAAGATAACGTCTCCTCTTTTATTCCGGTAGAGGAGAGGACGAATCGATTGCTGGAATACCAGAGGGAACTCGTGCAGAACATGATGGAGATTTTCCCATCCACCATCGCTGGCGGCAGAGAGGAGAGGGTCTCCCAGAGTCCCACAACATCCATCAGGCCCACAGCCACCAGGGGAACACTCTCCAAGGTGTGGGACACGTTCATGGCACCCCCTCGTGCAACTTCCATCACTGCGGGGCCCGCTATCAGCAGGAGGGACAAGTATCGGCGGATGTTGCGGGAGTACCTGGCAGACCGTAACCCTGTCCTCCCCGATCCCTCGGCGTCCTACACTTACTGGGTCTCCAAGTTGGACACGTGGCTGGAACTGTCCCTGTACGCCTTGGAGGTGCTTGCCTGCCCTGCCGCCAGCGTGCTATCAGAAAGGGTGTTCAGCGCAGCCGGGGGCATTATAACCGATAAGCGCAGCCGCCTGTCAACCGACAGTGCCGACAGGCTGACGCTAATCAAAATGAACAGCAAGTGGATTGACCCGGACTTTGCTTCTCCAACCGTGGAAAGCAGCCAAAAGTGAAGTGCCATCTGTATGAAGTGCCATTTCCTCCTCCACCTCCTCCTCCTCCTCCTCCTTAACCGCCGTAGAATTGCTCCGTAAATAAGAAAAATTTATATGTTTATGGCTCACCTCTTGGGCCTCCACAAAATGTTTAAGAGGTCTCACCTCTTGGGCCTCCTCATAATTTTTAACCGGTCTCACCTCTTGGGCCTCAACATAATTTTTAACCGGTCTCACCTCTTGGGCCTGCACAAAATGTTTAAGAGGTTTCAACCTCTTGGGCCCCCACAAAATGTTTAAGAGGTCTCACCTCTTGGGCCTCCTCATAATTTTTAACAGGTCTCACCTCTTGGGCCTCCACATAATTTTTAAGAGGTCTCACCTCTTGGGCCTCCTCATAATTTTTAACAGGTCTCACCTCTTGGGCCTCCACATAATTTTTAACAGGTCTCACCTCTTGGGCCTCCACAAAATGTTTAACAGGTCTCACCTCTTGGGCCTCCACAAAATGTTTAACAGGTCTCACCTCTTGGGCCTCCACAAAATGTTTAACAGGTCTCACCTCTTGGGCCTCCACATAATTTTTAACACGTCTCACCTCTTGGGCCTGCACAAAATGTTTAAGAGGTCTCACCTATTGGGCCTCCACATAATTTTTAACGGGTCTCACCTCTTGGGTCTCCACAAAATGTTTAACAGGTCTCACCTCTTGGGCCTCCACAAAATGTTTAACAGGTCTCACCTCTTGGGCCTCCACAAAATGTTTAACAGGTCTCACCTCTTGGGCCTCCACATAATTTTTAACACGTCTCACCTCTTGGGCCTGCACAAAATGTTTAAGAGGTCTCACCTATTGGGCCTCCACATAATTTTTAACGGGTCTCACCTCTTGGGCCTCCACAAAATGTTTAACAGGTCTCACCTCTTGGGCCTCCACATAATTTTTAATAGGTCTCACCTCTTGGGCCTCCACAAAATGTTTAACAGGTCTCACCTATTGGGCCTCCACAAAATGTTTAAGAGGTCTCACCTCTTGGGCCTCCACAAAATGTTTAACAGGTCTCACCTCTTGGGCCTCCACATAATTTTTAACACGTCTCACCTCTTGGGCCTGCACAAAATGTTTAAGAGGTCTCACCTATTGGGCCTCCACATAATTTTTAACGGGTCTCACCTCTTGGGCCTCCACAAAATGTTTAACAGGTCTCACCTCTTGGGCCTCCACAAAATGTTTAACAGGTCTCACCTCTTGGGCCTCCACAAAATGATTAACAGGTCTCACCTCTTGGGCCTCCACAAAATGTTTAACAGGTCTCACCTCTTGGGCCTCCACAAAATGTTTAACAGGTCTCACCTCTTGGGCCTCCACATAATTTTTAACAGGTCTCACCTTTTGGGCCTCCACAAAAGGTTTAAGAGGTTAACAGTGGAAAGCAGCCAAAAGTGAAGTGCCATCTGTATGAAGTGCCATTTCCTCCTCCACCTCCTCCTCCTCCTCCTCCTTAACCGCCGTAGAATTGCTCCGTAAATAAGAAAAATGTATATATTTATGGCTCACCTCTTGGGCCTCCACATAATTTTTAACAGGTCTCACCTCTTGGGCCTCCACAAAATGTTTAACAGGTCTCACCTCTTGGGCCTCCACATAATTTTTAACAGGTCTCACCTTTTGGGCCTCCACAAAAGGTTTAAGAGGTTAACAGTGGAAAGCAGCCAAAAGTGAAGTGCCATCTGTATGAAGTGCCATTTCCTCCTCCACCTCCTCCTCCTCCTCCTCCTTAACCGCCGTAGAATTGCTCCGTAAATAAGAAAAATGTATATATTTATGGCTCACCTCTTGGGCCTCCACATAATTTTTAACAGGTCTCACCTCTTGGGCCTCCACAAAATGTTTAACAGGTCTCACCTCTTGGGCCTCCACATAATTTTTAACAGGTCTCACCTTTTGGGCCTCCACAAAAGGTTTAAGAGGTTAACAGTGGAAAGCAGCCAAAAGTGAAGTGCCATCTGTATGAAGTGCCATTTCCTCCTCCACCTCCTCCTCCTCCTCCTCCTTAACCGCCGTAGAATTGCTCCGTAAATAAGAAAAATGTATATATTTATGGCTCACCTCTTGGGCCTCCACATAATTTTTAACAGGTCTCACCTCTTGGGCCTCCACAAAATGTTTAACAGGTCTCACCTCTTGGGCCTCCACATAATTTTTAAGAGGTCTCACCTCTTGGGCCTCCACAAAATGTTTAACAGGTCTCACCTCTTGGGCCTCCACAAAATGATTAACAGGTCTCACCTCTTGGGCCTCCACAAAATGTTTAACAGGTCTCACCTCTTGGGCCTCCACAAAATGTTTAACAGGTCTCACCTTTTGGGCCTCCACAAAAGGTTTAAGAGGTTAACAGTGGAAAGCAGCCAAAAGTGAAGTGCCATCTGTATGAAGTGCCATTTCCTCCTCCACCTCCTCCTCCTCCTCCTTAACCGCCGTAGAATTGCTCCGTAAATAAGAAAAATGTATATATTTATGGCTCACCTCTTGGGCCTCCACATAATTTTTAACAGGTCTCACCTCTTGGGCCTCCACAAAATGTTTAACAGGTCTCACCTCTTGGGCCTCCACATAATTTTTAACAGGTCTCACCTTTTGGGCCTCCACAAAAGGTTTAAGAGGTTAACAGTGGAAAGCAGCCAAAAGTGAAGTGCCATCTGTATGAAGTGCCATTTCCTCCTCCACCTCCTCCTCCTCCTCCTCCTTAACCGCCGTAGAATTGCTCCGTAAATAAGAAAAATGTATATATTTATGGCTCACCTCTTGGGCCTCCACATAATTTTTAACAGGTCTCACCTCTTAGGCCTCCACAAAATGTTTAACAGGTCTCACCTCTTGGGCCTCCACATAATTTTTAACAGGTCTCACCTTTTGGGCCTCCACAAAAGGTTTAAGAGGTTAACAGTGGAAAGCAGCCAAAAGTGAAGTGCCATCTGTATGAAGTGCCATTTCCTCCTCCACCTCCTCCTCCTCCTCCTCCTTAACCGCCGTAGAATTGCTCCGTAAATAAGAAAAATGTATATATTTATGGCTCACCTCTTGGGCCTCCACATAATTTTTAACAGGTCTCACCTCTTGGGCCTCCACAAAATGTTTAACAGGTCTCACCTCTTGGGCCTCCACATAATTTTTAACAGGTCTCACCTTTTGGGCCTCCACAAAAGGTTTAAGAGGTTAACAGTGGAAAGCAGCCAAAAGTGAAGTGCCATCTGTATGAAGTGCCATTTCCTCCTCCACCTCCTCCTCCTCCTTAACCGCCGTAGAATTGCTCCGTAAATAAGAAAAATGTATATATTTATGGCTCACCTCTTGGGCCTCCACATAATTTTTAACAGGTCTCACCTCTTGGGCCTCCACAAAATGTTTAACAGGTCTCACCTCTTGGGCCTCCACATAATTTTTAAGAGGTCTCACCTCTTGGGCCTCCACAAAATGTTTAACAGGTCTCACCTCTTGGGCCTCCACAAAATGATTAACAGGTCTCACCTCTTGGGCCTCCACAAAATGTTTAACAGGTCTCACCTCTTGGGCCTCCACAAAATGTTTAACAGGTCTCACCTCTTGGGCCTCCACATAATTTTAACAGGTCTCACCTTTTGGGCCTCCACAAAAGGTTTAAGAGGTTAACAGTGGAAAGCAGCCAAAAGTGAAGTGCCATCTGTATGAAGTGCCATTTCCTCCTCCACCTCCTCCTCCTTAACCGCCGTAGAATTGCTCCGTAAATAAGAAAAATGTATATATTTATTGCTCACCTCTTGGGCCTCCACATAACTTTTTAACAGGTCTCACCTCTTGGGCCTCCACAAAAGGTTTAACAGGTCTCACCTCTTGGGCCTCCACATAATTTTTAACAGGTCTCACCTCTTGGGCCTCCACATAATTTTTAACACGTCTCTCCTCTTGGGCCTCCACATAATTTTTAATACGTCTCACCTCTTGGGCCTCCACATAATTTTTAAGAGGTCTCACCTCTTGGGCCTACACAAAATGTTTAAGAGGTGTCACCTCTTGGGCCTCCACATAATGTTTAAGAGGTCTCACCTCTTGGGCCTCCACATAATTTTTAAGAGGTTCACCTCTTGGGCCTCCACATAATTTTAAGAGGTCTCACCTCTTGGGCCTCCACATAATTTTTAAGAGGTCTCACCTCTTGGGCCTCCACATAATTTTTAAGAGGGCTCACCTCTTGGGCCTCCACATAATTTTTAAGAGGTCTCACCTCTTGGGCCTGTACAAAATGTTTAAGAGGTCTCACCTCTTGGGCCTCCACAAAATGTTTAAGCGGTCTCACCTCTTGGGCCTCCACATAATTTTTAATACGTCTCACCTCTTGGGCCTCCACATAATTTTTAAGAGGTCTCACCTCTTGGGTCTCCACATAATTTTTAAGAGGTCTCACCTCTTGGGCCTCCACATAATTTTTAAGAGGTCTCACCTCTTGGGCCTGTACAAAATGTTTAAGAGGTCTCACCTCTTGGGCCTCCACAAAATGTTTAAGCGGTCTCACCTCTTGGGCCTCCACATAATTTTTAATACGTCTCACCTCTTGGGCCTCCACATAATTTTTAAGAGGTCTCACCTCTTGGGCCTACACAAAATGTTTAAGAGGTGTCACCTCTTGGGCCTCCACAAAATTTTCCATGAGCCTCTGGCCAGCCCACGGCCTCTTCCTGCCTTTTGCGGTCCTACGCATCCCTCAACATCCCCACTGCTTTACCTGCTAGACATGACACTGGGCCAGGTCGGGTCACTGACATCTCAAGCGCCAACAATTTGGGCATTTTAAGGCTTCTGCATGTGTTTGAGTTGTTTTTACATTTTAAAGAAGACATGTCTGACCACATCTCACACACACACACAATGACAATTATGAGTGGGGTCTATTTGCTTTCCCCCTTGCCTATGCCATCTGTGGTTGTCATAGGCAACGTGATTTTAAGGGGTGCAGAATTTTATCTTCTTTTTTGTCTAGTTTGGCTTGGGGTCCATGGCAATGTTGAGGAAAGAAGGTTTCCTTGTATGGTCTCACTTTACAGAGAGGTTAGATTGTGTTTGGAGTGTATTGTTGAGAGGCTGTGATAGTGGCGTAATAGTGCGACTTGGGCGCGTTATATGCACCCAGACATGCTTCCCCTGCTGTCCCAGTTGCATTCCAGCAGTGTTGGCATCCTTTTCTGAGGTTCCAGGGTGGACTTGGTGACCTCCAAGTGGTCGAATTGAGATTTCCAAGTGGCGAGCATTTTTTCCCCATAGACTTTAATGGGATTCGATATTCGGTCGAATAGTCGAATTTCGCGGTCTATTCGAATCGAATTTCGAACTTTCGAATATTTCACTACTCGCTCATCTCTAGCCGCTGCAAGATGCTGTGGTAGCCATGCTGGTTCAGTATGCCTTCAATTTTGAATAAATCCCCAACAGTGTCACCAGCAAAGCACCCCCACACCATCACACCTCCTCCTCCATGCTTCACGGTGGGAACCAGGCATGTAGAGTCCATCTGTTCACCTTTTCTGCGTCGCACAAAGACACGGTGGTTGGAACTAAAGATCTCAAATTTGGACTCATCAGACCAAAGCACAGATTTCCACTGGTCTAATGTCCATTCCTTGTGTTCTCTAGCCCAAACAAGTCACTTCTTCTTGTTGCCTGTCCTTAGCAGTGGTTTCCTAGAAGCTATTTTACCATGAAGGCCTTCTGCACACAGGCTCCTCTTAACAGTTGTTGTAGAGATGTGTCTGCTGCCAGAGCTCTGTGTGGCATTGACCTGGTCTCTAATCTGAGCTGCTGGTAACCTGCGATTTCTGAGGCTGGTGACTCGGATGAACTTATCCTCCGCAGCAGAGGTGACTCTTGGTCTTCCATTCCTGGGATGGTCCTCATGTGAGCCAGTTTCTTTGTAGCCCTTGATGGTTTTTGAGACTGCACTTAGGGACACTTCCAAAGTTTTCCCAATTTTTCGGACTGACTGACCTTCATTTCTTAAAGTAATGATGGCCACTCGTTTTTCTTTACTTAGCTGCTTTTTTCTTGCCATAGTACAAATTCGAACAGTCTATTCAGTAGGACTATCAGCTGTGTATCCACCTGACTTCTGCCAAACACAACTCATGGTCCCAACCCCATGTATAAGGCAAGAAATCCCACTTTTTAAACCTGACAGGGCACACCTGTGAAGTGAAAACCATTTAAGATGACTACCTCTTGAAGATCACCAAGAGAATGCCAAGAGTGTGCAAAGCACTAATCAAAGCAGAAGGTGGCTATTTTGAAGAACCTAGAATATAAGACATATTTTCAGTTGTTTCACACTTTTTTGTTAATTATATAATTCCACATGTGTTAATTCATAGTTTTGATGCCTTCAGTGTGAATCTACAATTTTCATAGTTATGAAAATACAGAAAACTCTTTGAATGAGAAGGTGTGTCCAAACGTTTGGTCTGTACTGTATATACTGTTATGGATAATTATGGAAACATGGTTTGACTTTGGGCTATTTCTGAAGTTGTTGTCCTGGCTGTCCCTGGCTTTTCACCCTTTAACACCTATGTAGGGATCTGGTCTTTGCTGCAGTGGAGCCACCAGGCTGCTCCTTCTTGGAATAGTCTCGATATAGCTGCCAGCTGGGGATCAGGCAAAACACACAGACAAAACCAATGACAGTCTAGGGCCAGGACAGGTTGACAAACAGATCATGGTCACAGGCACACTGGTTAAAGAGACAGAAAAATGGATTATAGCTCTAGTACATGCTTCAGCAGGCAGAGTGACCAGGCAGACTCTTCACACACAGAATGGCAGAAGTATATCATATAGATTTCATACTGCCATAATGCTACAGACCCATAGGCTGTTGCAGTGGGGGTTGCTGTGTATCTGTCTCCTGTCATTGTGGTTTTAATTACAATTTAATAAAACTACAACCTGTTTATCTTATCCAAGTGCTGGATCATCTGTTTTATACCCATTACAATTGCTTGGAAGCCTGTCAAGATCTGTACATGGGATGGCATACAAAAATAATGGTGGAACTGGATTTCTTTTCTATCTCCCTCAAAAAAATATAAAAATCAACATTATATGTATGTAACGCAAAATGTAATTGAAAACTCCAACTTATTCCACAAAGAAACAATTCATCATCCAGCTTTCTCAGTGGAAATATAAAAATGGAATAGCTCTTAGAATGCCTAAGAGAAAAAATTTACAAAAACATATAATTGTAATAAATCTAGCATTGTGTGTCACTGGTTATTCTCACACTTGTTTTTCTACAAAATCTGCCAACTGTTTACATTTAAGAAGGGAAAAACTGGGTTCTAGAATTAGTAAATATGCTTATTGTCGAAAAATAAATCATAGTTCTTGTAAGTTACATTACTCCCATAAAAACCTGCTGTTTTAGTGATTCATTTTAGAGTTGTAATCTACTCTAAACTAATCACTTCATCTGCTTTTTTTTGTTATCTATTTTAGTACCGTAGTTCAATTCCATAAAAAGCTAGTGAAATCCCTTTAGACAAAATACATTCCTCCTTAGCCATTTTTTATTAAAATGTCAACTTGTACCATTCTTTTTTCTACACAGTCTTAAAACTTATTTTAGCTCTCACATTATACTTTAATAATATTGCAAATCCTATGAACACTGGCTCACATCAGATATTTAGCCTGGATGCATAATACTTGAGAATCCACATTGATTCTCTTCACGGTCTGTCTCTACATTCGAAGATTTATGAATATTAAGTTCTGCTTGCCCCAAAGCAAAAGTATACTCACTAAGATATTTGCTGAGATCAGGAGTCTTGATTCTCCATCAAAAAGCATTAATAAGGTGGCAATGGAAGATGTGTGACATTCAAAAATATGAAGGAATTAATAACTTCTTTAAAATGGGAGAAATGATGGCTTAAAACACTTATAGTATACATACTCCACAATGGGCATAATACACCCAGAACTATATATTGTTAGTTAAGGCTATATACTCTAATAACTAAAATAAGTGACCATAGGATACTGATACTTAACTATTCATTGATCAAAATGTACAAAAATTATGAAAACTTATAGTATATAGTATAACACATGACAGTATAACACCAACAAGGCCATATACACCATGTTTATTATGTTCTCTCAATAAATGAACATAACACATGAAACCATGATTTGAGCAACGTCATATTTAATAATGTTAGTACTATTGTCTTCAAATGTTAGAAATGCTAGAAAATGAAATTTGTAAATGCAATTTTAGTTATACTTTGTATATTTGAGTTTGATTACCGTAAAGAACCCTTTCTTTGTTTGATTTTTGAATAATCGTTCACAGACACATAAAACATGTATTTTGTGTTGCCTTTTCTATACCTTGACCTTGAATATATGAATAAGTATGGAAGGGGTTGTCCAGTATTCGTACATGTCAGTACAATGCTGCTCCATTTACCTTTATGGGATGTGTTTGTCATGGGACAATCGCTTTAATAAGATAACCTGTAACTGTCGTACAATCTATTTCTCATGATTTTTATGATTTTTTAGTCAATGCAAAATTTAATATATCAATAAATAATTTTTTTTACAAAAAGGTACATATAAAATTATACCAAATAAGAACAGTCTCTGTCCCTCTAGAAAAGATGCAATGTTGGG
Organism: Rhinella marina; assembly: GCA_900303285.1. Taxonomy (NCBI): domain Eukaryota; kingdom Metazoa; phylum Chordata; class Amphibia; order Anura; family Bufonidae; genus Rhinella; species Rhinella marina. Next base: position 121,211 of record ONZH01016762.1, on the reverse strand, counting down.
CCCAGACTACTGCAGTTTCAATTTGCTGATACTGCAGTTTAAAACTTAAAATGTCCAGTTGATAGATGCTAGAGATGAGCGAAATTTTGAAAAATTCGATTCAGCCGAAGATTGCCAAGAAATTTGATTTGTTAAGAATTAATTAGTCACAAATCACTATCAATCAGGTATACTTGTATGTTACAGTGGCTGAGGGAATGTATGGAGCAGGCTGCTGCAGTGAGCCTACTCCATACACAGCAGTAACAGTAGTGGCCCCATGACAGAGTGAGGAGAGTGGCAGCAGCAGTAACAGTGACAGTAGTGGTCCCATGACACAGTAGTGAGGGTGTCAGCAGCAGTGATGCATATGGCAATTCACTCTCCCTGCAGTCTCCCTGTACTACAATATGCTTAGCTTACATTAGTAATGGGAAGTTTATGAACAATCAGTTGAATATGAACTGATCTTCTACACGAACTAACTCACCTAGTTTATACTTAGTTTCCTGACAAAGATTAGTACACCAGGAACAAAAGGAACTGGGAGGAGTAGACAGTGATGACATAGCAGCTGTCACAGACATTCCTATGACAGATAACAGGAGGTCTGTCAGATTAGCAACACGTGATGTAATCTGACATGTTTTCCCTTTTTGTTGTTGGTCTTTACCACACCCTTTTCCCTCAGGTGTTCCTGGTGTGGTAATTGTCCCTCCCCTATTTATTGCTTCTTCTGCCCACTATTCCGTGTGGTTTATAGCTTCAGTGTTGTGGTGGTGAGCAACAGTTTGGTTTCAGCTGAGATCCTGGAGCCTCCATTTCTTCATTGAAAGATAAGTTTCCTTTTCCCTCCTGTTGTTTTGTTATTAGGCCTTATGGAGACTCCTCTTCATCCTTCCTTTTGGAGGAACAGGTAGACTCATTCCTGTCATTAGTTTCCAGGGTCCTATAGGGTCAGTTCGGTGTTTAGGTTCCTGTGTATGAACTTGCCTACTTTTGAGGCCTGTTCATACTGGTAGATAGACAGGATTTGAGCCAGGGTTTCCTGTAGGAGGTTTTCATCTTCCTTCCTTAGTTTCTAGGCCTAATCTTCTTACCCTCCTACGCTTGGTTTGGTTTTCCCTCCCACACCTGCGCGTGACAGCAGCCCCATCAGGATCATTCACTGTCACTTCCACTTGCTATATAGTTTCTACTACTAGAAAAGCAAATACAAATGAAATAAAATAAAAAGAAAACTCTAAAATTACACTGCTAAGACTCAGTCCTTCTGTGTGTGAGTAAGAGAGAGTGAGTGTACAGTGTGTGTGGGTACATAAAACAACTGTTTTGTGATAAAATACTATCCTGTGTGCTGAAGATGATATAGGTGCTGCTGCACTGCTTTTCAGCTCTCTCACATTCACCATGAGTCAGTGGATCCGAACTACTATAGATGGCACTGCAGCACTCAGCCTTTTGCATCTCATTGAACTAGACTGTCAGGATTCATTCTAGGAGCATGTAAGTTCAGTAGTTCATCTAGTTTAGTTAGTTCACAAGTCATATTCTCCCTATCAGCCTCCTCAAGACATGGTGCTGTAGGGCAGGCAGTAGGTGATACTGGAGTTCTGTTCACGCCACTAAATATCATCTGCCTGTTCTTATTCACACTGCTTGATAATAATAAATATATATGACTCTTTAAATGAAACTATAACTCATCCAAAGGACTGTAAATCCTATGTGTAACAGGGCGGATCTGTTCTTCTAATCACTTTTCCGTAGCATCACAGAGCCAAATAAAGAATGAACTAGATGAACTAAACAAACTAATCTTTGAACTAATATTTTAGGTGAATTAGATCAGAATGAACTAATCCCCAAAATGAACTAGATTTCCCATCACTAGCTCACAGTACAATGCTGAAGACCATGTGGGATGAGGTTTTTATAGAGCTGTGACATCATAGTTGATGTCATAGCTGTGGATTGGCTGCCTACACGGCATTATGGGTGATCTCACGGTCCCGGGCTTCTTACTTTCACTTTGTAACACGTGCAGCTGCCATTTTAGGAAAGACTGATTTGTTACCACAAAGCGTGAGGAAATCTGACTTTGTTGCGAATCGCATTTTTCCTAAACTTCAGACCGAATTACGCTTTGGATGTTTCGATTCGCTCAACACTAGATGCAACATCGTACCTCAAATAGAGATAAAAGTTCACTTTATTTTAATCTTTGTATTCGTCTCAGGAACTCTATTTCATAATGTTACCCTTCCTCTCTAAATCAAGTCTCTCTTTAAAAAAAAATTGAGCAATAATTGAGATTCGCAAGTTAATTAACTGGTATGTGTATGGCATTATAAAGCATATCTCACCCTCCACAAAGGTCTTCAGGCGATGCTGCGCCCAGCAGTTCCACAGGGCCCTGCTCTCAGGTTCGCCTGTTACTGCCGGGATCGATCTGAACCAGATCAATATCAGGTCAATATTTTTTATATACATATCAAAGAGAATCGTTATTGCTTCTTTTGTGTGAATACTAGTGTTGAGTGAATTTCTCTAAAATTCAATTCAGGTGCTTTTCCAAATAAAATAAAAAATTGCTTTGTGATGAATTACGCATTTATTTGTAAATAGCATGTGCAAGGACAGGAAACGACAATTGTGCTGTTCCCCGTCATGTTACCCCTCAGCTGCTGCATTCATCGCTGACATCTGACTTTAATATTTAAGTATATAATAAAAATAAATAAATAAAATCATACTTATCTCATCCATTTGATCAGGAAGAGCCCTCTGCCGCCATCTTGATTGACGATCCAGTGCAAAATCTTGTGCGGTCCATGATGACGTTATCATGTTGACTGGTCTGGTGATGTCATACATCATCACGCACGGGATTTCACTGGATCTTCAATTAAGATGACAGCTTGCTCTTCAAGCTCCAACGGATGAGGTAAGTATGATTTTTTTTAATTTTGTACCCAATTTCAGGAAAAATTGATGTGTTACCATGAAGCACAAGGAACTTCTGCTTCACTGCAGATCAAATTTTCCATTAAATTTGTGCACTTTGTGCCCTTTGATTCGCTCAACAGCAGTGACTATATTTTTTAAATATATCATTTCAGCTGCTCACATTCTTGTGAATTGCTCGAAATCTCCAGCATATTGTACTACCATAAAATCTAAACTAAAAAAACATTTATTTTTGTTTGCAACGCTTTCTATAGTCTTTGGGGGGAATTTATCATTAGGAAAATATTTGAAGTCAGTTTTGCTTCAGTCTGTGTTGGAGTACTTTCTGCCACATTTATCAAACGTCACAGGTTGTTTGATAAATGTGGCTTGTTCTTAAACCTAACACTTCTGTCTAGAGAAGCTACTCCACTTTTCCTACTCCACCCTCCTCCTGGAGTGAGATTGCGACTATTTTGCGACTTTTTTTAAAAAGTCGCAATGATAAATCTGGAGTGAAACTCATTAACATGGCTAACCACACCCACTTTTCCACCCATATTACAAACTGGAGTGAGTGGTGTACACATGCAAAAAGTCGCAAAAAAATGCGCAAAAAAGTCGCAAAAGCCCTATCGTGCGACTTTTTGAAGACAGAATTCTGGAGTGAAGGTGTGATAAATCAGGGCCTTTGAGTAGTGTCTACAGTTTTTGAAGCCTTTTGAAGGGTTTTCCTGTTCATTCTTGTTTTCAGTCCAAATTGAATACATACTGACATTGAAATGTTATTCTTGACAGAGCTAAAGTAAATTCATCATGCTAAAGAGAAATGATTCTGGCAGCTATCTATAGCGTGCAAAAATGAAATTCTATGTACAAATGGAACCTGAAGTTACTACACTAGAAAACAGATAACTACAAACACAAGTCACCGGGCCACCCTACTCCATGCTATTGGTCAATGTTTTGTGTCAATATATTGATGACAATATATCCTTTTGGCCACTGTGTACATGAGTTATAGTATATACAAAATAGAGCATATAATGGATGATATTATTTAAATGGTTTTCGATACATCAGAAGCATACTGAGTAGCAGTTAAGATATACATACATATATTTTTAACATTAACATACAAGAAGGAAATGTGGGCATTATTTTGAATCCAGCAGAAACAGAGTGCATTTTTTCTTTTTTCCATTTTTTGAAAAATAGGTACAAAAACATATAAATAAATAATTATTGCATAATTCAAGACAAAAACAAGTTTCAACAAGTTTGTTGAATACAATACATTTGAATGAATGCTATTGTAATGTAATTTTAGTAGGAGTTCGGTTGTGCAAATCTGAATAGAACCAGACGGGAAATGTGTCACTAAAATTTTTTCTGCCAGTTAAAATCAGATAGTAACCAATATCCTTTTTTCTAATCTGTTTTTATTTTCTGATTACAGATTTTGCCATCTTGCCTGAGCTGTTCTGAACAACATTTAAAAAGCATAAAAAAATTGTTTTACAGCAGCCCCATAGACACAATGGTCAGAAGTGGACCTCATTGACTTCTATGGGAGAGTTTTCTAGGTATGATCTGTGCAGAGGTTATTGTACAAGGAAAGAATAAATAAGCTTTGACAATCACCTATTGTGAATGGTGGATTATCTATACACAGAGGTGATATCATTACAGGCTTGATAAGAATTACAGATTACAGATAAGCAGGTAACTACAGTAAGGTGATCAGTACAGACTAAGAAGTGGCGTCCATTATTAGACTTAGGCTACTTTCACACTTGCGTTTTATAATAATAAAACACTTTAGTTTTGTCCCCATTCATTGTCAATGGGAACAAAACTGAACTGAAGACAACAGAATGCTCCTAAAAGCATTCTGTTAAGTCTTCAGACCGGAGAGCAAACCGCAGCATGCTGCGGTTTGCTCTCCAGTCCAGGCATCCGCACCAAGACGGATCCGTCATGACCCCCAATGAAAGTCAATGGGGACGGATCCGTTTGGTGTGACACAATGGTGAACGAATCCATCCTCCATTGACTTTCAAAGGAGTTCATGACGGATCCGTCACCTGCACACATACACGCATACATACATACACACATACAGACATACACATAAACATACACAGACATATACACATACAAATACACATACATACTTACATGCTCCCGGCAGGTCTCCACAGCGCAGGAGGAGCAGGATGGCGCACACACAGGACGATTCCACCCGGCGCCCAGCAGAGGGCGCTGTGGGGAATCATCCTATGTGCGCACCGTCCTGCTCATCCTGCGCTGTGGAGACCAGCCAGGAGCACGTAAGTATGTATTTGTATGTGTATATGTCTGTGTGTGTCTGTGTGTATGTACTGTGTGACATGTGTGGGGCCGGAGCGCGGTTCCGGCCCCACACATGTCCCTGCGGCAGCACGGATCCGGCGGCACCCTTCACCTGCCAGATCCGTGCTGCCGCTAATGTGAAAGAGGCCTTAGTATACAGTGGGAAAACTGCAGGATTTTATTTTTTTGTTTAAATTTAATAGATATTGACAAACAAAACATAAACATAACAAAACATTCTTTAAAATTGTTAAACATAAAAATGTGATTTAAACAATAGGTAATTTTCTGATGTCACATTCCCTTTAAGTAAAATAGACATGATGTTGTGCTGTGTCTGTGACTGTGCTTTTATACTGTCACATGGGAGGCAGAGTGTCGTTATCTGTCGTGCCATACAGGCGTTGTTGGCTACTGGAGAATTGGATATGTTTTTCCTTTAAAGCAATGCTTGTACAGAATAACTCTGTAAATATATAGTCTGATAGAGTATGCCATAATTTTTTCAAGCTGGTTCTATATGGAGTATTACAGAAAAAGTAAACCATATGCCTCAGTGTAAAATCAGGGACATTTAAAGGTATATATGATCCCATATCAAGTTTATCTTTGAATGGTATTGTGCCTTTCTTGGATTCTAAAGAGCAGCATTATACTATATTTTGGACTTGGTAGATCTGTATTTTTTAAATTTATCAACTACTTCATTATATATGAGCAACTATGATCATCTATATCATGCTTCTATATGTCTACCAAGAAAATAATATTTTTATGTTTATACTTATTTAGCATATTCTCTAATTTTCCATTAAAGGGTGGTGAAAGATATATTCATCCATTATACTGAAATACCACATTCGTATTGGTGAGCATACTGTGCATAAACTTAAATTTATATATTTAAATATTTATATGTTTTAGTATCTGAGAACAATTTAAATGTCAGTAGACGCGGGATTGAAATTATGGCAAATTTACTAATTCTCACAAGTAGATAAAAAAGAAAAACACAATAAATTTTTGTGTGATATATAAGTGAATGGTTATAATAAAAAATATGTTAACTAAAGCAAAATAATTGCATTTGTTTCTTTTATATTGGTTTAAATATATTGGGCTTATAGTCATATGGATTGCATTAATTTTACATTAAAGTTAAATTCATGGATAGGCTAATGGTAAATGAACTGTAAAAATATTCATAAAATTGTATGATTTTAAGGATTCAAAAGCTATAATTTTAAAATATTAAGGGAGAATATTTGTAAAATATCTGTTTAGTCGATAAATCTGAAAAATTCAGTACAGAATTCTGGAGATACTTGGTGGTATATAGAATCATTGCCAAACCACAGAGAGGCAGAAAAGCTTTAGAAAACAAGACAAACTTTTTTTTTTTTCTGAAACATGCATTTCACATATATGTATATATATATACACTCACCGGCCACTTTATTAGGTACACCTGTCCAACTGCTCGTTAACACTTAATTTCTAATCAGCCAATCACATGGCGGCAACTCAGTGCATTTAGGCATGTAGACATGGTCAAGACAATCTCCTGCAGTTCAAACCGAGCATCAGTATGGGGAAGAAAGGTGATTTGAGTGCCTTTGAACGTGGCATGGTTGTTGGTGCCAGAAGGGCTGGTCTGAGTATTTCAGAAACTGCTGATCTACTGGGATTTTCATGCACAACCATCTCTAGGGTTTACAGAGAATGGTCCGAAAAAGAAAAAACATCCAGTGAGCGGCAGTTCTGTGGGGCGGAAATGCCTTGTTGATGCCAGAGGTCAGAGGAGAATGGGCAGACTGGTTCGAGCTGATAGAAAGGCAACAGTGACTCAAATTGCCACCCGTTACAACCAAGGTAGGCAGAAGAGCATCTCTGAACGCACAGTACGTCGAACTTTGAGGCAGATGGGCTACAGGCAGCAGAAGACCACATCGGGTGCCACTCCTTTCAGCTAAGAACAGGAAACTGAGGCTACAATTTGCACAAGCTCATCGAAATTGGACAGTAGAAGATTGGAAAAAACGTTGCCTGGTCTGATGAGTCTCGATTTCTGCTGCGACATTCGGATGGTAGGGTCAGAATTTGGCGTCAACAACATGAAAGCATGGATCCATCCTGCCTTGTATCAACGGTTCAAGCTGGTGGTGGTGGTGTCATGGTGTGGGGAATATTTTCTTGGCACTCTTTGGGCCCCTTGGTACCAATTGAGCATCGTTGCAACGCCACAGCCCTACCTGAGTATTGTTGCTGACCATGTCGATCCCTTTATGACCACAATGTACCCAACATCTGATGGCTACTTTCAGCAGGATAATGCGCCATGTCATAAAGCTGGAATCATCTCAGACTGGTTTCTTGAACATGACAATGAGTTCACTGTACTCAAATGGCCTCCACAGTCACCAGATCTCAATCCAATAGAGCATCTTTGGGATGTGGTGGAACGGGAGATTCGCATCATGGATGTGCAGCCGACAAATCTGCGGCAACTGTGTGATGCCATCATGTCAATATGGACCAAAATCTCTGAGGAATGCTTCCAGCACCTTGTTGAATCTATGCCACGAAGAATTGAGGCAGTTCTGAAGGCAAAAGGGGGTCCAACCCGTTACTAGCATGGTGTACCTAATAAAGTGGCCGGTGAGTGTATATATATATATATATATATATATATATATATATGGAGAGACAGACCACATTTTCTTAATTGTAAAGTATTTCAATCAACATCAAAATACCTTTCTAAATATACAGTAAATCATACAAAGTTTAGTGTCACACTTGGGAGAAAATACTACTGTATATATCTAAACTTAAAAAATTTAATAAGGGTTATATTGATGAGCTGATGTAAAATCAAATCTCATGATAAATGTACAATTCATGTTTCTATGTGCAGCAGCCGTGCCAAGAAAACATAAAGCAGCTTGTTACTATTTGCCAGTTAGTCTTGTTCAAAAAAACTTTGCTAAAATAGTAACAACACATTGCTCGCTCAGTTTTAACTTATACTTTGGCAAAGACTATAATGTTATATCTTTTCAGATCATATTATTTTAAACAGTACTAAGAGAATACTGATAAATTCCTCCATGAATATACAGCATTGCTTAACCGTCTTTGAGAGGCATTATCATAACAACAAAGACTGTAGAACAGACCTGCACAAAAGAGCTGTCAATTTGGGAATCGTTTTCTTCTAGGAATCTCACAAGTTGCAGAGTCAATGTAGTCTTAAAACCAATTGGAAACCTGGAGAATATGGCAGCTATCCAATCAGCTCATAACAAAGCCCTGAATTGAATAGTCCTGGCATTTATTTTAGCAGAGACAGAATGCACACACAACAGAATGGTGTGATCTAGAACCATGGAAGTCATTGGCTGATCAACCTTCAAAATGATCTGATAAACGAGGAAGAGAAATTCAAATTCCTTATTTTTATGGGCATGGTGATCTCTAGAAAGCAACTGCTATCCATTAAATACTTAACATGAAGAAAGACCATTACGCCGCTTTTAACTTCAGGGTTTTTTCGCTTACTTTTTTTCAGTCGATCCACTCAAAGTCTCTTAATCATACATTTTAAATAAAGGAAAAAGTTCTAAAATGACTCATCGTAGCTTGAACTTATATGTGCCAATAACTATTATACGTGAAGTCATGCTTGTCATGGGTATTTTAAATAATTTTGGTTCTGACGAAAAATGCCAATTAATTAAAGAATATTTTTCTAGTAAAACAAAACAAAGTTATATACATTTGACAATCAAATGTATACTAAATGCGTACTAGAGATTTGTTTTGAAAGAAAATTTCATACTCCCAATGTCATTCCCAATTAAGTTCTCCAGGTAATGACCCCATTTGCATAGTGAGCTGAACCCACATGTGGGAATTTTAATGGGCACACTACCTGAGTACATTAATTGAGAGTGACACTACTTGAACTAGTTTTGTGCTTAGCCCACTGAAAATTCTACTCATATTATTTTTAATGTCAAGCTACAAGTCAAATTTCAAGATGATGGATTTGTTCTTTTTTTAAGCACAGAGTGTGAATAAAGGCATTCTGTTATGCACTGCACATCTTTACTTACCTAATGTGTAGTTCTCATTGTGGCCTGTACCATGTCTTTCCAGCTGCTGGGATTTCATTTCTACGTGACTGTGTTGTGTCTGGTTTCCATAAATTTGCACTTAATTGACAGTAAATAATCCATTTCATTACTAAAATTGCTTAAAGACATTTATTTTTGGTGGTATGAAAGACAGCCAATTAGGGATGGCATTAAAATGGCAGACAAGTATTTTTACCATATTGTAATGTTAGAAAATCACAATTCTAATGATATATGTTGCCAATTTTGAAGCAAACTTAAAAAAAAATTGAAAAATAAGCATAATGTTATATATAAAAAAGTCTAATGGGGCTTGGCTCAGTTCCACTGATTTCACTACATTCTGAAGAGCAACAATATCATGTTCTTTCCATCTAATATGGCATTTTACATTATATTACCATTTCTTTTTGCCTTTTAATACCACAAAAATGTGCACAGAGTGCAAAATGCACTGTGATTTAAAGGAAATGTATCACCTAGATTTTATGTTACTTATTAAAACCAAATACTGATATATATTCTTATAGTGTGTTTTTATTTTCAGACTATAGCTTTTTTAATTAAAATTTATGTATGTAAGAAAGAGGAAGTAAACTGTGTCCATCACTTATTGTGATTAGATTTCCCCAATTGAATGGATTGATATGTCTGCTCACCTAGGCCGGTCATCTATGCCTAAATGTCTTATCTCTGTTGCTCTTCTTTTTCTTCCATCTTAAGAATCCCTCTTAGGATACTCAGTATAGCAGTTCCCTCTATATGCTAATAGTTTTTTGATTGTTACTTTAAAATAATATAATGACGGAGCAGTAAGTGGATCATACAATGATCACAAATCACATTAAAACCACCCACCTAATATTGTATATGTTGTGATAGGGCCTCATGGATTGGACTTGTTTTTCAGCAACAATGTTTAAGTAGGTGGGATGTGTTAAAACAATATTCACATGAATCCCAGGGCACAGGTCATCACACTGCCTCTCCCAGTTTGCCATTCTCCCATAGTGTATATGGTTGCCATTTCTTCTTCATGGATCCAGCTTTACACATGATGTGAAAGAAAACATGATTCATCAGACCGGGTCACTTTTTCTATTGCTTAATGATCTGGTTATAATGCCCACATGCCTATTACAGTATTTGAGTCACACTGGGCATTCTGATTAGTCTCTAGCTGCCTTATACACTGATACCCTGTGTGTTCTGAAACCTTTCTATAATAGCAGACATAAAACTTTTTAGCAATTTGTGCTTCAATAGGTCTGTTGAATCAGACAAGATGGGCTAGACTTTGTTCCCTAGGTGCATCAATGAGCCTTGGGCAGACATGACCCTTTAGCTGTTTTACTTCTAGTCCCTAGGACTAGTTTTGTAAGGCGCAAATAACTGCAAACTGGAATAGCCCACAAGAACTATTGCTTGAACTTGCTCTGACCTATTTATCTCATCATCAGATTTTGGCACTTGCTCACCCTTCCAACATTTCAGTTTCAATAACTGACTGTTCACTTGCTGTCTAATGTTATAAACTTTTCCTGTCAGTGACTTTAAAGGGAATCTGTCACCAGTAGGTTTGGAGTGAATCAAGCTTCAGATCATAGATCCGAAGTTGATTCTTTCAAAAACTTTATTTTTAATGCCGTAGCTGCACAGTATTAAAATGTATTGGCTCTGTATAGGCAAAATTTGTATCTGTCGAAGTCACCTAAGACTTTGGTGAATTACTTCCGCATTTCTATCTGCGTCTTTTAACATGTTAACCACTTCCCATCCGGGCCATTTACCCCCTTCCTGACCAGACCTAATTTTGCAAATCTGACATGTGTCACTTCATGTGGTAATAACTTTGGAACGCTTTTACTTATCCAAGCCATTCATAGATTGTTTTCTTGTGACACATTGTACTTTGTGTTAATGGTAAATTTGAGTCAATATATTTTACCTTTATTTATAAAAAAATCCAAAATTTACTGAAAATTTTGAAAAAAAATCACAATTTTTTAAATATTAATTTCTCTGCTTTTAAGTTGCATAGGGATATCTAATAAAATTGTTATTAATGAATATTCACCATATGTCCACTTTATGTTGCCATAATTTTGGAAATGTAATTTTATTTTTTGAGGACGTTAGAAGGCTTCGAATTTTAGATGTAATTTTTAAGATTTTCATGAAAATTTCCAATAGTAATTTTAAAGAACCTTTGCAGTTCTAAAGTGACTTTGAGGGGCTTAAATAATAGAAACCTCCCATAAATGAACATATTTTAGAAACTACAGCCCCCAATGTAATCCAAACTGATTTTTACAAAGTTTGTTAACCCTTTAGATTTCCCACAAGAATTAAAACAGAAGGAAGGTGAAGTTTAAAAATAAATATATTTTTTTGCAGATTTTCAATTTTTAATTCATTTTTCCTATAAGATAGCAAGGGTAAACCGCAAATCAAACCTGAATATATATTTTCCTGATTCTGAAGTTTGCAGAAACACCCCATATGTGGTTGTAAACTACTCTGTGACCGGCAGTAATGAGAGGGACATAGTACAAGCATTTGTGATGGCTTTGACAGCTTGTCAGAGTGATCAAAAGCCTGGAGGCCAGGAAAAAAGGTCTCAGGTTAAAGCTCCATGTTCTTGGCTGTCAGGAGGCAGCTGAGTCATGGAGCTTCTATGTACAGGTGCTGCACACAGGGGGCAAAGCTCAAGGACGTTTTAAAACGTCCATTCAGAGATAGAGATCCACTACCAGGACGTTTATAGTCAATGGGCAGACCGGAAGTGGTTAAAATAGGAATCCAAAGTCCGCTTTGGTACTGGCTTGTACTTCGGTACCAAAGCTGACTTCAGTTTCCTATTTAAAAATGTTTTTTAAAGATGCAGATAGTAATACCGAAGTAATTCACTGAAGTCTTGTACAAATTTTGCCTACGTGGAGCCAATACATTTTAATGCTGTACTATAACATCTATGATCCGAAACTCATTTCGCTTAAGCCTAGTCATGAGTGACCTCCCTATCAAACTGTGTGCATAGACACATAGCTGAAGTTTTCCTAATTAAAATTGTTTTCCATGTGTTGATTTGAGGATCCGTTACCTGAGTTATTATACTTTTCTAAATATTCAAATTAGGCATTTAGCGCAGTGAAGGTGTCACCATTGCTCTTGTTGCACCCAAGTTCCACTCCTTTCTGTGGCCAGCCTCTCCTTAGCTACTTTACCACTACCTGGCCCTATCAATTAAAGCAGTCAAGGAGGGGCTAGCCACAGAAAGGAGTGGAGCCTGGGTGCAACAAATGCAATGGTGATGCAATCATTGGACCAAGGGCCTAATTTGTATTTTAAGAAACATAGCATTTTAATCAGGTGAACCACAGATAGGTGAACCACAGCTATGTGTCTATCCAAACAGTAGAATAAGGAGGTCACTGGTGATATATTCCCTTTACTTTTATGGCTGATTGGTGTATTTATCTATAGAGGATACAAACTGGTGCATTTCAACTCAATCATGATAGTTTTTTTATTTTATTATTGAGGTCAACGGGTGACAGAACGGTTGCAAACTGCTATTAATTTGTCATTAGCTTTTCTATCAGTCTAGATCTAGTGTAAGCTTAGCCTAGCAAAATTATGCATTCAATAGAGGGGATTCTCATGTTCCTCAAAATATTATTGTCATCATTTGAAGAGTCTTGATTGCTTTAATTTATCTCATGCTGTCTACATTCATTTTCTAGTAACATGGACCTTCAAACCTTATTAACCCTTATATTTATTATTATGCATGGCATTATTTATATTCCACTGACCCCAAGTTATAGCCCCAGAATGGGCAAAAGCTGCATTCACAGTTCTGCTAGTTGTCATTGCAAAAAAGCTTTGTACAAAATTTTGCAAACAACACTATAAGATTTATAATCTGGAGCCTGCAAAATTGTAAATATAACTGTGGACTAATGCAGGATGTAGCTCAGGATCAAAATAAAAAATTAAAAAGTTTCTCTGCTTGTTATGTTGTGACATTATACAGGTAAACTAAAGGTTTTGTCTTATTAAAACCAAGCTCACAACAGCCAAAAATGAAAGAAAAATGTGTCCATCCTGTCTTTGAACATCAATTAGATTTATGCTAATTTCATCGTCAAGCCTAATCACAGACTATAAAATGTTTCATTTCCAAATGTTTTGTACTGATGGGTCCACCCTTACCTTTAGTCAAGAACTCCAACTTCTCATTAAACTAATTCCATATAATGTCACACAATGCCAGCAAAACCCTTAAAGGGTTTCTGTCATCAGAATTTACCATAGTAAACCAAGTGTCATTTGCAATACGCAAATGACACCTGATGACAGATCTTTTTGTTTTATACTTTTCTGTAAAGTTGTTAGTGAGGAAAGTCTATTTTTAAAATATGCAAATTAGCTCCCCTAGGTGCAGTAGGCGTGAACCCTGCACCTAGAAGCGGCCATAATGCCTCCTCTTACCCCTCCTCCGTAGCGTTGATTGACAGGGCCAGGCAGCCAGCTCTTTCGGCTCCCGGCCCTGTTCGAGTCCGAAATCCCGCGCCTGCGCATTGCGATCAGCAATCCGCGCATGCGCATTGAGCCGCCGGCCGCCCGGCTTCCTCAATGCGCCCGCATTGCTGATCGCAATGCGCAGGCGCAGGATTTCGGACTCGAACAGGGCCGGGAGCCGAAAGAGCTGGCTGCCTGGCCCTGTCAATCAACGCTACGGAGGAGGGGTAAGAGGAGGCATTACGGCCGCTTCTAGGTGCAGGGTTCACGCCTACTGCACCTAGGGGAGCTAATTTGCATATTTTAAAAACGGACTTTTCTCACTAACAACTTTACAGAAAAGTATAAAACAAAAAGATCTGTCATCAGGTGTCATTTGCGTATTGCAAATGACACTTGGTTTACTATGGTAAATTCTGATGACAGAAACCCTTTAACAGGATGCAACTCACATCACAACCACTCAGTAGAAACGAGTAGACAAATATAGGATAGATGTCTCATGACACAATATCAAAAAGTCATGTTGTTTTGAAAAGCTGGTTATATCCTGACACACATCAGACAGGAAGAGAGGTAAAGAGGGACAGACCTATACATATAGTGCACATACATATAGCAATTTAAATGGCTCATAGATATAAATACGTAGTATACATTACAATTACAAATATTCATTACAAGGCTATAATATTTTTTAGTATGATTTCACCTAAAAATGAATGAGTTGCCTTCATGAAATGACTAAGAAAAAAAAAGTAAATTGAGATCTCTTAAAATAGCTATTCAGAAATTCTTTTCTATTAGGGTAATACATCATCTCCCTTTCAGTAGTCTTTTTTCACAATAATATTCATTATCTGAGACCTATTTCTAAAGGACTGAATTTCCTGACAGACAGTGAACCTTTAGAAAATAATTTACACAATTTCCTTGTTCTTGAATCATGATGAGTAGCTTGAAGAAGTTTACTATACTTTGTTTAGAAAATCATTTTTTTGCATATTAAGACCTAACACAAACTAAAATTAATTAAGATTTTATTTAGAACAAATTTAACTCATATTTGTAGTTTAGATAGATTTTTGGATTATATCAATGTGAAATATGAAGATTTAAGACTTCATTAGGATTCAAAGATATACAGTAGCAACTTATATGCAAACTGCGATATATATATATATATATATATATATATATATATATATATATATATATCATATTCATTAATTAACCCTCACACACCACTATATGTCATTAGTGCAGTATAAGTGTTTACACCCTAGGCCTGCTCTATACTTAGTGAGTGCTAACTGTATAATACAGCCACACCCAGACACCCAGCCTCATTGACTAGGATTGGAGACAACACCAGTTCTGATAATAATCTGAGTGGTGAAATTGTGGGGCTCCAATTGGTTGCTAATATAGCCCGGGGACTTGTGAAGGCTCCCATTCCTGTCAGGATTGACCACGGCATCTGCGCTGGTGGCAGCAGTAGGCATACAATGTATAATATAATTTGATACATGATCGTAGGCAGACAGACAGTGGCATGATGGGGCCTGTGATAAATAGCCATCATCAGCAATGGCAGATCTGTTCATTGGCTTCAGTGTCTGAAAATCCTTACAGAACAAAGCCTGATTCATTTTGACAAAAATGATGTTTTATACGCTGATGAAGGACAATTTTATCCATTTGAGTGTGACAATGCTACCTACTGAAAACGCTCTCTGATATGACACTGGAGGCTATTTTTCCACAGGATCTGATGACACCACTTCATGTGCTGCTATAGAGCCATAATGCCTGTATTTGTGTGTGAATGCCTTGCACACTGCAATGCCTTTGTCTTTCAGCCCTGTGGAGAAATCTGCAAGATGTGAGATACTCACATAGAGCTAGCAGTATCAACGGTTCCAGAAATGACAATAATAGAAGCAGATCTGGACCTGGCAGTTTTTTCTGGTTCTAGCTTGTTGTATCCACTCATTATTGTCTATGATGTGACCACTCTCCTCCTTTGATGTTACTTTCTACTCAGCATTTCTATCCAGCTCTGACGTCCGGTCCAACACACAATCATCATCATAGTCCGCACCCTCCCCACCACTTTTATCACACTGTGATGTCATCTTGAGTTCCCCTACCAATTCCCAGCTCTGTATTTGCCCCATATGCCACTGTCACCAGGGCAACCACTGCCCCTACCACCACCACTGCAGCTACAAGTGCCACTAGTACTACTACCACCAACACAGTTATGCATGGGGCCCCCCATCTCCCTCTGACATTGTATTGTAATGCATTGGCTGTCAGTGTATTACCAGTGTAATACACTGACAGCCTTCTTGCTGATTCCGTAGAAGGCAGCCTCCTCCCTCCACTAATCACGTACATGCTGCAGTCAGCGCTAACCGCGGCATACAGAGAGTTAAGGTGCCAGCATTGGTAAAAACATTGATACAGCATACAGCAGGGGCTTGGCTGTCAGTGATGGCTGGGCATCTGCTTCTAATCGGGCAGGCACAGCTCCTGCACCCGTCTAATCAGCGAGCTGTATGGCGTTGGGGCTTAATTCAGGTCCCTCAGTGACGTACATGTACGGCGCTGATCAGGAAGGGGTTAAACCTCTTCAAAAATCTGGAGTTTATGTACACTGCAATGAGTCATATCGACTAAACACACAGCATCCACTGAATGCTGAAACAAAGTGTAGTATATTGTACAATCGGTATCATGGCCCAAGCAGAGTCACCCAATCTAAGCACAAGAAAGCACTTACACAGAATAATCCAATATGTAAAATAAAATTCTTTATTTTTAAAACATAAATCCAGTTAACAGAAACAACTCAATGTATCATTTTAGTAAATACTATCAGTTGTGCTATTAAAATATTTAAAACAAAATGAAATAATTAACAAAAACAATAACTGCAGATTAAAGTCCAACAGATTTGGATCTATATTAAAGAGATACATTTTCACATTGTTAAATTTTGCTCTGCTCACTAGGATGTTAGTTCTCTGTGTATGACGTAATACACCTTATCCAGAAAGAAAAGCACAAAATTAAATACAGTAAGAACAAAGTATTTAGTATATGTTTTCTCTGCTACAGAGATATTTGATAATAATTCTAGTGCAGAATATTAGTATAATGCAAGCTATTTAGAAATAAATCCCATGACAATTACCGTTTCACCTTAACTGTAACTGTTTTATTTCAGAAGGAACATGTGACTCTAATATATATACAGTAATAAGTATCAGCTTTTAAATGTTTCTTCTGGGAAGATAAACACCAGTAACATAAATACACATTGACATTTACATCACAGAATATCCCAAAACCATTAAGAAGTTAAAGCTGATATATACTATATCATATATCAATATTATATTGTTTAACTCTACTATAAAAAAACACCCTGTGCAATCTTATAAGATTCTTTTGGCACAGACAAAGGATTATGGATGCCCATCTAGATTTTTTTTCTACTGGTATCAAAGGGAAGCCTTTGTTATGATGGGGAAGGAGATAATACGAAAACCATACCAAGAAGTAAAATATATAGCTCTTTGAAGTACCTCTACTTTCATAGAGAATTCTCATCGAACACTGCATGTAATTAATAGGCAATCATGTAGGGAACAACTGTAGGCTCTTCAGAGGCAAAGATACAGAGATAATCTTACCGATGTGTTTCTAGTTACTGCATTTCATAAGACGATAAAACTGCTTTTTTGTATAGATCTAAATATAATATAAATAGCACTTATAAACACACTTCCAAAATGCACAGTACCTTAGGTTACTTTCAAGTTTATTTACATGTAATTTATGTCATAAATGAAGATATAGAAACACACCAAGAAAGTTTCAACATTTGTATTGGAATCTCTTTTACTTAAAGTGACCCTTTAGGCAAAATTTGAATATCCACCTTCTGCTGTGGAGTGAAGGAGCCACCCACCCTACTCTGAAATTGTCACCTATGTGGTTTCTGCCGATAATGTAGGCTGTCTATAAGCTCAGCTTTCAGCCAATGGTTGCCTTGACAGGTTCCCAAGTGGATAATGACAAGTACTGCGACTCAGACACCATGCAGGCAGGCTATAGAAGCAGCCTGTCAGAAGGCATCTGTGAATCTTCAGTTGGTGGGGACTATCTTGGTTTGGATTTTGAGATTGGGTAGGAGATGTATTTTTATATTTTGCCCAGAATGTCACTTTAAGAAGTGATCTAAAGAACCATAAGGGTGGTATCACATACAGTTTTTTGCGGTCTTTTTATGCAATTTTGTTAAGCCAAAGCCAAAATTGGATCCAGCAGGAAGAAGAAGTATAAGTCCTTCCTTGATATCTCCTGTTCACGTATAACCTGCTTCTGGCTTTGGCTAAAAAAAAAAAGCAAAACAAAAAAAACTGCATAAAAACTGCCACAAAAAGCTGTGTATGACATCAGCCTAAAGCACCAAAAAAGTACTGAGGTCTAGGACTAAAAGTGCAGCTAGATAAACAAGCATTGCATCTCATCCTTTGACTGATAATTTATTTTGGCATTTTAAAGGGTGTATTTCAGCTTGCAATTTGTGTGTTAAACTAAACAGTGTCATGTAGGACTCGCACGGACAATTAAAACATAATTTTTGTCTTTGAAATTTATTGCATTTACCTGGACCCCCCATTTTTCTACCCCTCCTATTACTTGGTTGACTGATAGGGCCAGACATCTGTATCCTGCTCTCATCTGGACTCGTAACCTCACTCTTGCACTCTTTGCCACAATTTTGGACCATGCATTGTACAAGTCTTCTCTCCTGTGCAGCAATGAGATATATTGAGCTTGCACAGACATGAGATTATTGGGTGAGGCAAGAGCAGGATACTGATGTCTGGTCCTGTCAATCAACAAGAGAAAGGAGGGGCTCGCTGAAAAGAGGGATGCAACTTTGAGACTGCCCCCTGTGACTTGAACATCTCATCTGCATACTTTAAAGAAGTGTTTTTTTAATGCAAAATGCAGACACAGATTTCAAAAGCAAAGGTAATGTTTTAATTGTCTACGCAAGCCCTACATGCCACTCTGCTTAGTTTAATATGCTAAAACAAGCTGACAGACTTCCTTTAAACATGACATCTAACAAAAAAGATCAATCACATATTAAGGGGGAGGGGTTAAATATCAATTTCTAATTCTATCCTTTTTATCTTAACTTACAGATGAATCACTCAATGAAGTGAAAAATATTGTGCAATCATGAAAAGAATTTAGAGTGCTAGGTTTTATTTTGGCAATATTTATTTTCTATTTTATCAGATAACCCAATGGAAAAATAAAGGGAGTCATTTATTAATCCTTATATTGGATGGTGGCTCTACGGAAGTTAAGTAAAGGCACAGGCCACTACATAACTTTGGCACACCAACGACAGTCTAAATGTAAGACAGCTTCCAAGCTGTTTTACATTTAGACTATTTTCTACGATTAAAACAAGCATAGAAAATGATGAATGAGACTGGCCTGCGCGACCGCCTCCATCTCCAACCACTTTTTTAGAAATGACGTGAGCCACTGCAAGGCAATCTGCACCAGAAATATGCCTAATATAGGCATATGTCTGGATAATAAATGTCCCCCAAAGTATCCATGTGCTGACAATTAGGGGCCAGACTGACTATACTGCAAACTGTTTAAAGAGGAAAAACAAATCTCACTTGACAGTCTACATTAATATTACTATCACATGCACATAACTGTGTGGTGCCCGGGAAACACGGCCCATGTCTTGGCCTTATCTCCTGGACTGGTGGAGGCTTCTCTGACCCGAACTTACTGCATTACAGTGACTTATGATGCTGTAAGTTCCTATCTGATTGAAGGACTATTATACTGTACTCTAATGATTATGTAAGTACAGTACAATAAAACCACAATCAGAGAGGAATTCACTGCGTTATACAGTAAGTAACTATGATGCAGGGTTTTTGGGTCAGAGGATACGTCCAAAAGATGTGTCTGATAAAACGGCTATGTTTCTTGGGCTGCACATGATCATGTTCATGTGAGTACAGTGCCTGAGGCAGTACAATGACGGGTCAGTTGTACTGCCTAAGGGTCATGCACATGAACTTATGTGGCCCACATCAGTGCTGCAGACCACTAAGAGTGGTCTGCAATCCATGGCACCTGCCGTGTGCCTGCTGTTTGCAGATGTGGAAACGTAATCTGCAAGATTCGGTCCGTGCCCCATAGTTACTCTGTGGGCATCTGCTCCATATCTTGCGGATTGCGGACCCATTCAAGTTAATGGGTCTGCATCCGTGATACATGGCCAGTGCCCTATATTGTGGACCCGCTGCAATATGGGCACTGGCTGCACTTGTTCGTAAGATGCAGAGTGTAGAGAGCAAACACAGAGCAGAGCAAGGGTCCAGTACTAATGTGGCCATACATTAGGGATTGTAAATGGCCTTTCTATGAATAATTTGTTGTTCATGACTGTTCTATGAAGCTTACCTATATGTTTCAATGACAAAACAATACACAATCTCTGCTCTGATCTGTAGTGTAGTCTGGAATTCCATTGATGGGATGCAGATCTGCTATTTGGCATTGCAACCACAGCACCCAACAAAAGATCAAATATGGCAGATCAACTTTTTAACAGATATCTTCTTTTGGTCTGCATCTGTCACAGTCGTTTGCACAACAAAGAAATGCAGATGGATAGCAGCACACAGTCTAAATCTGCCATTTCAGCCATCAAAAATTTCTATTGTATTAGCCAACTTTATTGGGAAAATGTCTGGTAATATCACTGCCAATCTCATGTCCAAGGCACAGTTGATATGACTGCACAGCATACCCCTCATGCTATGAAAAGAATGTGGAAACCTGTTCTCTTAAAGGGGTTATCCGGAAGTTAAACACTGATGACCTATCATTAGTATAGGTTACCAGTATCAGATCGGTCCTACTTTTGGCACCACCTCCCTTCAGTTGTTGAAAGGGGCCAAGGTGCTCCATTTGTGCACTCGACTCTTCCTTCGCCAGTGACATAATATCTTATGGACTTTCTGCAGCTCAGTTCCATTCCATTAGTGAATAGGATTGACCTGCAATACCAATAGGAGCCACCATACAATACATGGTGCTTTTGTTTGTATCATATGAAGAGGCTGCAGCACTCATGAGGGTGCCATACCTCTTTTGAACAGCTGATCAGTGGGGCTCCCAGGAGTCAGACTCCCAATGATCAGACATTAATGGCGTATCCTGAGGATAGGTCATCAATATTTGACTCCCAGAAAACCCCTTTAAGGAATGCAGGTACAATACACTATAAAACAAAATAAATTAATGTACAATTATTTCAGAAAGCAATGAAAGACTTGGTAGTTTTGAGAGGACTTGCCACTTTTAAACCAACTGTAATAAATGTTTTTGTAATTACAAATTACATATTTTGGGGGGAAAATAGAATATATTTAATTACTTTTGCATATCTTATGTCCTTTATACTATATCTATTTACCCAAAATTGTAACCCTAATCAACCCTTCTGAAAAATATTATAGTGCCCTTTCAGATCACACTCTGAAAAGTCACAACATTTTGTAAAGTCTTGGATTTTTCTTTTTAGGTAAAGGGTTGGAAAAATGAGCATGCACTGCATATAAAAGGTTCATTAAATCATTTTACATAATTTATTACTTGAGACATAAAAGTAACAAGTCCTAATAGATTTACATATTATATGCAACATTATTATTGCCACGTTCAAGAAAAACAAAATTAAAGTTCAATGATCTAACACTTTTGTGGGTATAATAATACTTGTCTGAACAAGGCAATCTACACTTGACTTACTTTCATTAAAGGGGTTTTCTAGACATAGCAAGTGATATCATAACACTAAGGCTTCATTCACATCACCGTTCAGTCTTTCGTTCTCCTGCTCCGTTTAGGAGCAGGAGAACGGACAGGACGGATTCGGCACATAACTGAGACGAACGGAGCCTAAGGGACCCCATAGACTATAATGGGGTCCGTTAGGTTTCCGCTCAGAAGATGATTTTTGAAGCGGATACAAAAGTCCGTTCGGCTAAGTTATGTGCCGAATCAGTCCTTTCCGTTCTCCTGCTCCTAAACAGAGCAGGAGAACGGAAAGGCTGAACGGTGATGTGAATGAGCCCTAAAACATACTATTACCTGAAGACAGCAGTTGATTTTAGAATGCACCCCTTCATACTTAGCCCTTGAACTCAGTACTATATCTGTAATAGAAAGTCATTAATTTGTCTTCTTAGGTATCTTTCCACACTTAAAGCTTCATTCACACGTCAGTGTTTTGGTCAGTGATTTCCATCAGTGATTGTGAGCCAAAACCAGGATTGGAGCCTCCGCAGACATAAGGTATAATGAAAATATCTGTACTTGTTCTGTGTTTAGAGCCGCAACTGGTTTTGGTTCACAATCACTGACAGAAATCACTGACCAAATACTGACTGTGTGAATGAGGCATAAGCCTGTATTAGACAGGCAGATCAGGAAGAGATTGTCAGGAGGAAAGTGTTCCTTCCCAGCGATTCCTTGCTAGCTAGCAGAGGAGACCACTGCTATTACATGCAGCAATTTCCTCCGCAGCATGGGGAGGAGCGAACCCTCTTTAGATTATCTGCCAAAATATCAGCCAGTGTAATACAGTCCTTATCCTCTATGCTTATCTACGCTAGGAATGACTGGTATATATTGTGTTCTCATTCAAATCCACCTACCTTCCATCCCGAGCTGATAGGTTAATGTCTAATTCATAAAAGTCTTTAACAAATGTGAGAATAAAATTAGGCCTGATGTGCTATAACTCTGTCCTACACAGCTGAATGTGGCCATTTATCTGGGAACCCAGCAAATGATGGCAGATCCTAACAATCACTTGCAACAGCTGGAATACCTCTTTAATTGAAGTGGGCAGCATAAGAATACTTTCTCACATGTTTCTATTTTCATTTTTTTTAATTTCCAGTAATTCATATAAAATAAAAAATAGCAGTGCAAAAAGGAAGAGTTCTATAAATCTAAAAGTCATTTTAAATTGAAGTAAAAACTCCAGTTTTTGAAGATCAAAGTCATAGTTTGCTTTATGAGGGAAAACAAATTCCACAGCATTCCATGCAAATCTCCAAGCAATCTGAAGATTCACAACAGGCGTCCATTATTCCACAATCCATATCACAAGGGCAGTTGCAGTCATCTCCCATCTCTTCTCCACAACAGCAACAACAGGCTTCAGAAGTACAGATGCCACAAGAAGCTTGTCCCAATACTATGTTGCAGAGTGTGACAAACTCACAAAATAAGCAAGCTAGGATACAGTGAACACAGCAATCTTCATATGATGTAGATCATCCAGGCAGGCAAAAATGATGCATTGAATATTTAAAAGAAGGAAAAGAAAAGGTCAGACATTATTAAAGTAACTAAAAACTCCAAGAAAAATCTCAAGTAAAATTTACAAATTCATTACTGTTTAGAAAAAACATTGAAACACATACAACACATTAAATATTCCAGAAAAATGATTAATAGGCACACAGATTATCAGTTATAATTTGTTTTATGCAGTTCTAGTAAGTATTTTAGTCAAAGCAAAGTAAAACACGCAATATAATAAATACTGCTAAAATGATCATGTAGAATTCTGTATCCAGATTGTGGGGATTAATTTTTCTTTTGAAGAATGTGGATCTACCACTTGAGTGTGAGTGGTAATATAGTAAGATGCTTCAACTCTAAGAAAATGGCACTCCAGGAAAAAAGTAGTGTTTGAAAGTTTGTGAAACCTTCAAAACTTTATAGATGTCAACATAAATTTGACCTAAAGGAACAATAGATTGTCACACAAGATCATTAATGTAGATAACAATAACCAAATCAAATGAGTCAAAAATATTAGACTTAGAGGAAAATGATCCAAGATCACGTCTGTGAATGGCAAAAGTATATCAACATTTAGGAAAGTGATCAGCAACCTTTGACACTCCAGCTGCTGTGAAACTACAACTTCCAGCATGCACACTTACTTATAATTTGAAGGTGAGTGAGGTGCTTAATATACTGGTGACTCACGCATCAGTTGGCATGAGCTGTTAATCATAATCAACATGGAGGTAAGATGCTGATTGCAATTTGCATGACTAAAGCTATTAAGTGTGATTAAAGAGGACTTTTCACCTCTCCTGACATGCCTGTTTTAATAGCTTCATGCATCTCCCATGTAATAACAATTCTGGAGCATCTATCACCCTGTGGCATGCCATTCCTTTATTATTTCTACTAGAAGTTATGAATGCAGCCTGCAGTAAGGGTACAGAGGGGTGGTAACCGTTAGATGCACACCTCCCTGTCATTAAAGGGGTTCTCCGGGAATATAGAAAATACTTAAATATTACTTTACTATAAATATATTCCCAAATACCTTTCATTAGTTGTAATGGCTCCTTTTCTCTGGGGAGCAATCATTAGGAGAAACAAAATGGCCACCGTCCTACTAGTACACACAAATCCTGTCCTAATCACACAGGAGGACAAGTTACACATGTTACACAGTACCATATAAATACACACACATACACACAAACACATACATACTTACATACTCCAGGCAGGCAGGCCGCACATCTTCACGCCCAGGAGGCGCGCAGCTATGATGATTCCCCACAGCGCCCTCTGCTGGGCGTTGTAGGGAATCGTCATAGCGGCGCGCCTCCTGGGCATGAAGACGTGCGGCCTGCCTGCCTGGTGTATGTAAGTATGTTTGTGTGTATGTATTATGTATGTATGTCTATCTGTCTGTATGTATGTGGTTACGGATCCGTCCTGAACTCCATTGAAAGTCAATGGAGGGCGGATCCGTTTACCATGTTGGTCACACCAAACGGATCCGTCCCCATTGACTTGCATTGGGGGTCATTCCGGATCCCTCTTGGTGCGGATGCCTGGACCGGAGAGAAAACCGCAGCATGCTGCGGTTTGTTCTCCGGTCTGAAGACGGAACGGAATGCTTTCAGGAGCATTCCGTTGTCTTCAGTTCAGTTTTGTCCCCATTGACAATGAATGGGGACAAAACTGAAGCGTTTTTTTGCGGTATTGAGCCCCTATGACGGAACTCAATACTGGAATTTAAAAACGCTAGTGTGAAAGTAGCCTAAAGCTATTGAGTGCAATAAAACTGCCTCGGTAGAGGTGTAAGGCTACTTTCACACTAGCGTTTTAAAATTCCGGTATTGAGTTCCGTCATAGGGGCTCAATACCGGAATAAAACGCTTCAGTTTTGTCCCCATTCATTGTCAATGGGGACAAAACTGAACTGAAGACAACGGAATGCTCCTGAAAGCATTCCGTTCCATCTTCAGACCGGAGAACAAACCGCAGCATGCTGCGGTTTGCTCTCCGGTCCAGGCATCCGCACCAAGACGGATCCGGAATGACCCCCAATGCAAGTCAATGGGGGTGGATCCGTCTGGTGTGACCATAATGGTAACCGGATCCACCCTCCATTGAATTTCAATGGAGTCCATTACGGATCCGGCTACACATAGACACATACAGACACAGACACACACATAAACATACACACACATATAGACATACAAACACACATACATACTTACATGCTCCCCGGCAGGTCTTCGGAGCGTCAGGGACAGGAGGGCTCACACAGGTCACGATTCCCCACAGCGCCCTCTGCTGGGCGCCTGGTGGAATCG
Organism: Rhinella marina; assembly: GCA_900303285.1. Taxonomy (NCBI): domain Eukaryota; kingdom Metazoa; phylum Chordata; class Amphibia; order Anura; family Bufonidae; genus Rhinella; species Rhinella marina. Next base: position 95,482 of record ONZH01016762.1, on the reverse strand, counting down.
TCATGATTCCACCAGGCGCCCAGCAGAGGGCGCTGTGCGGAATCGTGACCTGTGTGAGCCGTCCTGTCCCTCTGACGCTCCGAAGACCTGCCGGGGAGCATGTAAGTATGTATGTGTGTTTGTATGTCTATATGTGTGTGTATGTTTATGTTTATGTGTATGTATGTACTGTGTGACATGTGTGGGGCCGGAGCGCGGTTCCGGCTCCACACATGTCACTGCGGCAGGCCTGATCCGGCAGCACCCTTCACCTGCCGGATCAGGCCTGCCGCCAGTGTGAAAGTAGCCTTAAACAGCATTTTAAGAGGCAGACAATAGAAGTAATCAACATCTTACCTCCATGAGGTCCTTGACCTAATGTTGACTTACGATAAACACATTAGGCTGGCTGAAACATGAGTCACTAGTATTTTATGCCAGAGAATTTCATTTGAAGACAGCACCAACTCCCAATCCTTACTCCAAGATGCACATCTCCTAGTGGACAGGCTCATCACCACCAAATTTGCAGAAATAAAGAACATGTAGCCAGTATCTTCACCCTGTGTCCTTTATTAGATACCGAACAATATAAAAACAAGCAACATTTTGGATTAAGGACACAAGGTGGAGATGCTGGCTTGAGAAAGTCTTCCAATAAGCCGAAATGTTGCCTGTTCGTGTATTGATGGGTATCTGATAAAGGACATAAGGTGAAGATGCTGGCTATATATTCTTTATTCCTAGTATTTAATGCCAGAGATGTTTTGTCATTCTAATGGAGAAAGCCAGTTAGAGGACTAGTGAAACGTCTTCAAGAGACAATACAACAAGTTTAGTTGCTCTGACTTATTACTACTGATATACCATGACCTGGATGGATGAGAAGCTTCACAGACCTACAGTAAGAAAATTAAAAGAGCCAGACTGGTCTACAGTTACTGAAATTACTGGGAAAATGTAGAGAGACAAAGCTGAAAAGAAACAGAAAAAATAGAAGGAAGAAAAATTCATTCACAGATCAAGAAATGTTCAAATGGGGTGAAAAATTGGTGGTCATGAAATACAATTACAAGTCAAAAGTGACTTTTACAATGTGTTTTGCAGTGGTTTTGAATTATTTTTAAATAGGAATGCCAAAATAAACTCCACCTGCTAAACCCTTGCTATTACCATAATTTAATGGTGTCTTAGAACTGAAATAGCTGTGCTTAGAGGAATCTAGTTTTTGCAAACAGTCAAGTCATTTGCTGCAAAGAGGGACATTTTCAAAAAGTCAGTGCAAGTACTGAAAAACTAAGTGCAGGATTATTAAGAGAAGCAAATAACGACACTCGGAGACCTCTCATTCTCGGGGTTGTAGTGGGTCTCATTGAATGAATCCCCATGATCTGATATTTATCACTTAGGGCTCATGCACACAAACTTATTTTTTGCAGCTCGGATGTGGACCCATTCACTTCAATGGGGCCGCAAAATATGCAGACAGCACTCCGTGTGCTGTCTGCATCTGTTGCTCCGTTCCGTGGCCCCGCAAAAATTATAAATCATGTTCTATTTCTATTGATTTTGCGGACAAAAATAGGCATTTGTATAATGGGCTGCCCGTTCCGTTAATTGCGGAAGGCACATGGGTGCCATCTGTGTTTAGCAGATCCGCAATTTGCGGACCACAAAACACGGAACGTTCGTGTACAAGAGCCCTGTGGATATGTTACCAGGAAACTCACTGTTAAACCAGCAGCTATGCTTGGTATCACAGCTCACCCCCATTTACGTGAATGGGCCTGAGCTGCCCCTAGGCCACATGACTGATGAATGTGTAGTCACTGGTCTAGGGTAAGCTGTGAGAAGGCTACAGTTCTCATCGGAGTTCAGTGGCCTCCTGAAACAGCCAATTGGTAGATTTCCGGGTGTCAGACCCCCACCAATCAGATAGTGATGACCAACCATATTCAGAGGATAGGTCATCAGTATAAAACAGTCAGAAAACCCTTTAATCTGTATGCAAATGAGCAGCAAGGTTCACAGATTACTGCACTGCCATCCTGCCTGACCCAGTCTGGTTCCTGTCAGATCTGCTAAATCTTATTATAACTAATCTCATCTGGCATTCCAGAACACCAGCAAAGTAGTACCATGATCTAACTATGAAGGAGATGCACAACAGAATACAGATCTGAAGTAGTCTTCACATGTCTTTGGTGTCCTTTTGATGTTCCCCCTTTCAATCAAAGCCTTTGCCCCATTAGCAATTACACAATCCCAATAGTGGACAGTTCATGTGCCATGCATCTCATGAAGTATTCTTTCTTCTTGTGACTATTTCAGCACAATTAAAAAAAAAATATTCCTTTTTTTAAATTCTGAAGTCATTTTGAACACTTATCATTTAATGTAATATATCTGTAAAATCAATTTAAAAGTAAATGAATGTGAATATCAAACCAATTTTTTTATACAAAGTAAAAAAAAAATGACAGTACCCAATTGAATTCTTACTAATATGACATTGTCATTTGCATCAAAATACTACTGTATGTATGCATGTTGCTTGTTCCAGCACACTTTGCACAGCTTGTGCAAGGGCACATGTTTCTGGTGAGGGTTGGTTAAAAGGAGTGTATTAATTACTGGTTAAGCGTTGATGTAAGTCTGATGTAAGTGAAACAGTAAATAAATGCACTTACTGAACACTGACCTTGGTCATCGTTTTAGCTAGCTATATTCACAAAGTTCAGAACACTCAAAACAGATCTCCAGGCACTCAGCCGTCTCACAGCAAGAATCAAAAAGGGCAAAGTCACAATCAAAGTGGAAGTTGAGGTCCTCAGCGGGAATTTCCTCAAGGCCCACACAGACATTGGAACAGTAGCCACAGCAGGAATTACAGGCCTCATGCAGACAGGAGCAAACCTGATGTGGGCCAAGGATGAACTCAGTGCACTGACAGAAGAGACAGGCCAAAATCAAAGAAGCACAGCAGTCTAATACAAACAAGAAAGAAAGAAAACTAAAAAGATGATACAGAGATAGACAGAAAAGGACGAACTATGAAGAAAAAAAAAACATAGAATACAATTTTTATAAGTTCCATGAAATATTAATTATTTTCTCTCACTAAGGAATACTGTTTTAAATGAAACAAATACTTCACTATTTTACAATACTGCAAAACAAAAGCAAAGTTACATTCATCTTATCAAAATGCATTCCCATTGTCCTACTGCTCGACAATTGTTACTATAGCAATGCCTTTAAATACTGAATCAGGAACAATGGGCTATGTGCGCGATTACTAAGAGAAAATAAGTAATACATCAATATAAGCTGCAGTACACACTAGACAATACTGGAAGAATGACTGAAAGTCATTACCCTTCTACTGTCTACAAAAGAATACTTGTTATTACAAGTACAATTATTAATGTTTTTTTTTGTTTTGTTTTTGGCACTATTCACTAAGCTGTAGATAAAATGTATATTCAGATCAGATCTGACATTAACCCCCTCGTGATGCAGCAACTTTTATCTTTTTAATCATCTTTTTTCCTTTACAGAGCCATAATTTTCTGTCAATGTAGCTGTTGTCTTTGCAAGAAAAGTTGTATTTTTAGGGCCAACATTCTGGGGTGCATACAATGTACTGAAAAAGTTTTCTTATTTTTTTGGGGGGAATGCAAAAAATAAGGCAAAAAAAGACATCTGTCCATCCAGTTCATCCTGTTATCCTGCAAGTTGATCCAGAGGAAGGAAAAAAAAGCCCTGTGAGGTAGAAGCCAACTCCAATTATACAGTCAGAATAACTCACTGGATAAACAGCCCTTCTCCAGAAATCTAGTAACTATAACCTGTAAGAGCAGCAGTTGTTAGAAGTTTTCAGAGAGACAAGAATTCAGCCTCTATGGGACCACACCATTGTGATGAAAGATGCCGAGTTATTGTCAGCACATTTTCCTGTGTATTCAGGGATGTGCTGCAGATAATGAATAGAACAGAATGAAGGAGAGAACGAGTGTGGTCTGTGTCAGGCCGGTCCAAACGAGCACCGATAGATGTGTTTTCATACACTGGCGGGTTGCAGTGTAATAGCATCCAACCCCTTCGCAACCAGCGCCGTACATGTACGGCGCTCGGGCGGTGAGGGGACATGACGCCCGCTCGCGGGTGCGGCGGGCGTCATGGCCGGCAAGTCTCTGCTGTTTCTAACAGCAGAGACTTGCCGCTTCTTACCTCCGCCGGCGGCGACTTCCAGGGCCTTCTGATGCCGTGATCACACGTGATCACGGCATCGGGATGCGTCTGAACCCGGAAGCGTAGGCCAATCGGGGTGTCTGTATACCATATGAAAACTGTAATCCTCGCTGGTGAGCATGACAGTTTTCAAACTGCAATTCTTATTCTGGATATTCTAGGCCAGGATAAGAAATGAGCAATTCATGGATTTAACTGCATCTAGTAAATCCATGATTGCTCATAAAGAAAAAAAACAAAACACAATAGATCAGCTCATATTTGAGCTTTAAAATAATCACAAAAAAATAAAAAAAAATGTTAAAAAATATATAAAAAATAAAAAAGATATAAAAGTTCAAATCACCCCCCTTTCCGTATAAGTAAAAAATAAATACCTAAATAACAATAAATATAGACATCATGGGTATCACCGTGACCGAAAACGCCCGTACTTTTAAAATATAAAAAAAAAAAATTTCAATACGGCGAACTGTGTGGCGGAAAAAAGCGTCCAAATGGCGATTCGCCGTTTTTTGTCGCTTTTTTTTTCTAAAAAAAATTAAATAAAAAGTGATCAAAAAGTCATACACACCCCAGAATGGTATCAATAAAAACTTCAGACCGCCCCGCAAAAAATGAGCCCCCATACAGCTCTGTACACATAAATACCAAAAAGTTATAGGGGTCAAGATATGACAAGGGAAAAAAAAAAGGGCAACTTTCTAATTATTTTATCACCATCTAAACGCAGGAAAAACTATACATATTAGGTATTGCCGGATTCGTACTGACCAGTAGAATGAAAGTAACCGGTCAGTTTTAATGCACATCGAATGCTGTAAATAAGAAACCCGTAGAACTGTAGCGGAATAGCGGTTTTCTTGCAATTTCACCCCATTTGGAATTTTTTTCCCGCTTCCCACTACACCATATGCAATATTAAATGGTGGCGTTGGAAAGTACAACTTGTCCTGCAAAAAACAAGCCCTCATACAGCTATGTGAACAGAAAAATAAAACAGTTATGGCTGTTTGAAGGCAGGGAGCGCAAAACGAAAATGCAGAACCGAAAAAACCTCCGGGGGTGAAAGGGTTAAATGAAAAAGCAGTGAGGGAATGCAATTGATGATTGTTAGATTTGTAAAAGCAAGCAGAAAAGCAACACTCTTAATTAACTGATAATCATGCAGCATTTAAAGGGGTTTTGTCACTTCAGCAAATGGCATTTATCATGTAGAGAAAGTTAATACAAGGTGCTTACTAATGTATTGTTATTGTCCATATTGCTTCCTTTGCTGGCTTGGTTCATATTTTCATCCCATTATACACTGCTCGTTTCCACAGTTACGACCACCTGCAATCCATCAGCCGTGGCGGTGCTTGCGCACTATAGGAAAAAGCGCTGGCCTCTCTGTGGGAGCTCAAATAGGCTGGTGCTTTTTTCTATAGTGTGGAAGCACGGCCAACACTGCTGGATTGCTGGGTGGTCATAACCATGGAAACTAGCAGTGTGTAAAATGAGGGGATAATTAATCCAGACAGCAATGAAAGCAATATGGATAATAACAATACATTAGTAACTGGCTTGTATTAACTTTCTCTACATAATAAATGCTATTTGCTGAAATGGTTGTGTAGGTAGCATATATTGATGACCAATTCCAAGGATAAGTCATCAATATCTGATCAGCAGGGGTCCGACACATGGCACTCCAACCGATCAGCTGAAAAGACAGCACTCCATGCGCATCACCTCCCTTGCAGTAGCTGCGTAGTGTAATTACAAGTGAATGGAGCAAGTACTTGTAATTACTCTGCACTTTTGAGGCAAGGAGCAGTGTAATGAAGAGTAAGTAGCACTCACATGGAGTGTCGACTCCTCTTCAAACAGCTGATCGGCGCGGGTGCTAGGTGAGGATAGGTAATCAACCCTGAACCCCTTTTATTTGTTACTTTTTAGAATAAAAAAAAGGAATTTTATGGATCCTGTGTAATACTAAATGTCTAGCTAGCCACGGCTTCCCCTTGGTAAAGTAATCCACTTGCTGGGAATGACAAAAAGTCTAACAGAAAGACATCAGTTTGATAACATCTGAAAGGGGTTGTATTTGGCCTTACATACTCAAACTTCAGTCCAGTATAAACAGTCATGTTTGGTTAACTAGCTAATTGTTTCATATGATAATCATTCTAAAGAACTTGTTGTCACAATTTGTGATTAAAACCTTCCTGCATTTTCAAGTACATGTATGTGAGAAAATGCAGTCTCTTGCCACATCCCCACACACATGTACATGTTCTGATCGGGCGGGTACAGGAGCTGCGCCCACCCAATCAGCAGCATGGGCCTGGCTGTTACTGACCGGGCCCCTGCTGTACCTGCTGGCATCACTGTATCTGCTGGTGGATTAACCCTTCACATGCCGTGGCATTTGCGGGGTTTACAGAGAGAGAGGGCTCCCTCTGACTCCTCGCGCTGCGGTGACAGGGGGCCTATGGTTGCTATGGCAGCCCCGATGCCTTACACAGACACTGGAGCCTGCCAGCTACGGAAGCCCAGGCTGAGTCTCCTAGGCAATTGTCAGCGTCTTACACAAATAAAAACAGAAATGCCATTTTTTGTCACCTTACATCACTAAAAGTGTAATAACAAACAATAAAAAAACATAAGTACCCAAAAATAGTGCCAATCAAACCATCACCTCAACCCACAAAAAATTGGCCCCTACATAAGGCAATCGCTCAAAAAATAAAAAAAAAATACGGCTTTCAGAAAATGGAGAAACTAAAAAATAAATGCTTTTATTGTGTAACACTGAATTAATTTTTTTTTTTTAAAGTAGACAAATTAGGTATCGTGTCCATAACGAACTACTCTATCAAAATATCACATGATCTACCCCCTAAGGTGAACTGTGGTAAAATAGACATTTTTTGGTCACCTTGCACCAAAAGTGTAATATTGAATGGTCTAAAAATATGTACCCAAAAATGGTACCAATAAAAACATCAGCTTTTCCTGCAACAACAGAGCCCCTACACAAGACAATTGTCAGGAAAATCAAAAGATGTGTAGTCAGAAAATGAAGACACTAAAACATGAAATTTTTGTTTTCTGGCATACATATTGTTAAATGAGTTGGGCCGAGGAGCTCTGACCTCTTCCCACCCACTTTTTGAAAAAAGTGGCGAGTGTGTTCGAAAATCTTAAACAGTTGGAAAGACTTGCAGCTTTTCTAGTTCACAAAGATGACACAGAGATAAAGTAAATTACCTCCAATGCCTGCAGATTATAAAAGTGAAAGAAAAGTTGTCAGTTTTGCAGAATGCACTTAATGCCACAGGACAATAAACATGGAGGGTAAAGAAATAGAAAGCCACAGCACGAAAAGGGCTCAGAAGCGAATATTGTAGTTAATTTTGGAGACTACAGTATCAGTGATTTTTATTTAACTCTACGCTCTACGTGAATAGGGGGCATGTGTTGAGTGAAAGAAAGAGTACCAACAAGACACTGTCTGCCAGGACATGCCAGGAGTAATATCTGAGGAGGACTATGAGACTATGACATAAAACTGACACATGGCTACATGATAGCTATGAATTGGCAGTTAACTTACAGTCTGTTTAGAAAGGACTGTAAGGGGTTTGCCAAGTGGAGTCACTGTGGGTTGAAATATTACTTAATATTACAGAGTCCAATGAAAATCTGCTACTAAGGGAACTCATAATGAGGTTGTTATTAAGGGGAACATTGAAATGTTCTTCAAATATATAAAAGGTAAAACGGTTAAACCTGAAAGTGTTGGCCCTTTAAGAAGTGATAAGCGAGATGCTGTAGTGGATGAGGAAAAAAACAAATGTATTAAATATTTTTTTCTTCACTGTATTCACTGAGGAAAATGTAATGCAGTATTTCAAATTAAACATTCTATTAAATTTGGCCTGCCTGACCCACTAAGAATTGCAGCAGTGCCTGAAAAAGATTAAATCTGACAAATCACCGGGTCCAGATGAAATGCGCCTGTATCCTAAGAGAGTTAAGTAATGTAATAGACCCTTATTTCTGATATTTAAAGACTCTGTAATGGCAGGGCCTGTTCCATATGATTTGCACTTAGCAAATGTGATGCCAATAATCAAAAGGGGCCGGAAACTATAGGCCGGTAAATTTAAAAGGAAACTGTCACACCGATTTTGGGCAATTATCTACAGTATTACTTGAGTAGTACTGCGTAGTATTTGAGTCCAGATCACTATTTTTTAATTTCTTACTACTCTCTGTTCCCCGTGCTATGCCATGGTAACATAATAGAGAGGACTCATGTGCGGCAGTCCTGATAATGTATTTCAGTGCAGATCTGAGCACTGACAGCAAGGGAACAGAGGGCAGAAGGAAAATAATAAATAGTGGTCTGGACTCCTTATCTCCAGTACTATGCATGTATTACTGTAGATAATGGTCTAAAATTGAGGTGACACATTCTGTTTAACATTTGTTGTGAAGGTTTTCTAAAAGATGCTATCCTAGAGCATCTCAATGAAAATAAGTGTATCATGCCATATCAGCACATGAAGGATCAGTCAAACTAATCTAATCAGGTATATTCTAGACTGGATCAGGGTGCGCTGTTGGATGTTATATATCTAGACTTCTCCAACGCATTCGATACTGTAAGGTTAGTACATAAAATGAGAATGCTTGGACTGGGGGAAAATGTCTGTATATGGGTAAGTAACTGGCTCAGCAATAGAAAATAGTGGGTGGGTATTAACTGCACATACTCAAATTGGATCACCATCACTAGTGGGGTACCACAGGGGTCAGTATTGGGCTCTATTCTCTTCAATATATTTATTAATTATCTTGTAGAAGGCTTGCACAGTAAGAAAAAGTGTTGGCCTTTTTGATGGCCGGGACGGTGGGAACACACACAGGCTAGTGGTTTCTCCTATACTGTGCAAACGACCACCACTGTTGGATTGCAGGGCAGTCATTACCATGGAAACGAGCAGTGTATAATGTGATGGAAAAATGAATCCAGCCAGCAAAGGAAGCAATATGGATAATAACAATACATTAGTAAATGGCTTGTATTAACTTACTGTACATAATAAATACAATTCACCTTGTCCCCCCAAAAAAACTTCATAAAAAGTAAAAGTCGTATGCACACCACTGTGGTACTGATAAAACTTACAGCTCGTCCTGCAAAAACAAGCCCTTGCACAGCTCTGTAGACAGAAATGTAAAAAGGTTATCGGTGATCGAATATGGTGATGCAAATATTTTTCTTGTATTTTTTTTTCAAAGGTTTTCATTTAAAGGGAGTCTGTCACCTCATTTTCACCTATATAACTAACAGCACTGCCCCACAGAAGATTGCAGACACCTGTGTGCACTGTGTGTCTGTATTACATGTCAAGAAAAAGCACTTTTATTCTGTAGGAAAACAGCTCCCAAGTGCCTGGCTGAAAGTGAAACTAAAAACAGCTTTCTCTCCCGACTCGATTTCTAACAGCTATATCTTCTGATATAATGGATATAATGCTGTGATTATCATTTTAAAGCTTGGAATGTCAGCTTTAAAAGAAGGTCAGAACCATTGTTCTATCTGCTACTAATCCTAAGATGTGAGCAGCTAAAGCTGCCCACCCCCTCCAGTCTGGTTTGCAGCAGCAGCAGAGCCGGGCACTTGGGAGCTGTTTTCCTGCAGAATAAAAGTGCTTTTTCTGAACGAGGAATACACACACATAGTGCACACAGGTATGTCTGAGATGTGTATGCAATTGTCTGTGGGGCACTGCTGTTAGTTATATAGGTGAAAATGAGGTGACAGACTCCCTTTAAAAAGTAGCAAACATAATAAAAACAATATGAATCTGGGATTGCCATAATTGTACTGACCTGCAGAATAAGGGTGTCATATTTATTTTTATAACATAGTAGACACTGTAAAAACAAGAACTATGGAGGAATTTCGTCTCACAAATACATGTTTCCCTGGTTTCCAATGGAAGATATGGCAAATTAAAAATGAAAATTGTCCCACAAAAAATAAGCCATTATATAGCTATGTGAAAGGAAAATTTAAAAAGCTGTGGCTCTTGGAAGGCAGCAAGGAGAAAACGAAAAAAAAAAGTCCTTGTCCTTAGGGGTTAAAACAACTGTATACAGCTCGCTTATTGAAATGAAAGAGAACCTGCATATAGAATTAAAGCAAGTTAAGTCCTAGGTTGAAAATATTACAACAGCATAAGTTCATTGTAAACAGATTTAGATCAATAAGGAATCAGTTTACCTTCTGGTGAGGCGCCAGGTTTTTGAGAATATGTTGAACTCATTTTGCTTTTTTTGCTGCCATCACTGCTCACAGACAGACTGGATTGAATCTTCCTGTGCATTTTTTGGGAAACAGGAGCTGATACCTTTCTATGATCTGCAGCAATATGTTTGACCCCATTGTGGATTCCATTGATATTACTCAGACCTACATGACCATTTTGTACCTTGCCAGTTTCTTCCTCGCTCTGTTCCAGTGCTGAAATATTTGGCAGAGGCAGACTCTGAGGTTGGGCTTAAACGTAGAGAAAAAAATACAGAAAATATGAAAAAGATTAGACAGAATTCTCAAAAACTACAGCCAGAAAAATATGTTAAAATACATTTTAGAGAAAATGAGACACCTCTAAGTTCCTTTTGCTTTCTTATACACAGATTTCCACATTTTGAATCTATGTAAATTATTTTGTGACTGTCACTTAGAAAAGGAAACTCTTCTCTTTGTACAAAAAAAAATCAATTAATTGCATAATAATGGAATTGGACCAATGAATACAATCACAAACAGGAATGTAAGCACAATGATCCCATACTAAACATACATGGATATTTTGTAAATACAAAGTGCCATTTAACCAAAAATCAACATGTTAAATGAAACCTTTCTGACTAGCATTGACCAAATGTATAACAAAAAGGCAATTAAAAAAAACCTTTCTGTACTAACCACCCCATCCAAACCTTCTATTATATCTATTTTATGTAAATGTTACACTAACATTATTTAATTGTTTGACATAATTATACAGTATTCTAGGTACAAGAACTACAGTTTAACAAAAGAATTAGTGACACAGTCATGATACAACAGTTTGAACAATGTCTAGAAAGGCTTTACGGATTGCGCAAAAAAATGCTGACATGGATGTCATACACGTGTTGTCTTCATCAGTGCTGCTGTGATGCAAATTATAGAACACATCCTATTCTTGTCCTTTTTGTGGACAAGAACAGGAATTTTGACAAAGGGGCCCATTAAAAAGTATGGGATGCACACTGCCAATATCCACATCTTGTGGACCCACAGTGTGCAGACTGCAAAATGGATATGTCCATGTGAATGTGTCTCTCTGACTATAGCCTTAATTTAAAGATTGCCAATAATCAGCAATGTGCTCTTAGCAACACAGAGCAAATAAAAAACTGTGAAAAAGAATTCTCTTTAAGAAAAATCTTCTTATACAGTACTAGGGCATATGGACATCATCACCATTACTGCCCAGAGGGATCTGTTGGACCCGTCCAATCCATATACTGCATTGTCAGCTATTCATTTTAATTACTGGCATGTAATACTATATTTCCATGTAGAGCTGATCATTGATGGTTTATGAAGCCTTCTTTTGCAACCAGCTGATGGTGGAGTTGGCGTCAACTTTAAATCCAGCAATGGGGTAAGACAGTAAACCACTTTACAAGCCAGCACCATCTCTGACTCTCTCTCCCCTCCCTCCTTTACGCCCAGTCTCCATTGACCTCTATCGGTAACAGCAGTAACCTGATCCCCCAATGAACCTAAAAATCTGATCTCTGCCTCTCTCAAGATGAATTTTAGCACAGAGCTGAGAAAGAATGGTAGTCGGCAGGCAGCAGGGGACGAGAAGTGGCTTATATGTGAGGAAAGAAGCATTTTTCTTTAATAAGATATATTACAAGTAGAGATGAGCGAACATGCTCGTAACGAGCACTGTAGCGCTCGGCTCCCCTGTGCTCGCATGGGTGCAGGCATCCGGATCCATCGGGTGAGGAGGACGGATCCGGATGCCTGCACCCATGCGAGCACAGGGGAGCCGAGCGCTACAGTGCTCGTTACGAGCATGTTCACTCATCTCTAATTACAAGGCTTCTTTGTACTATTCACATATAAAAAGTTTGTGGATATTACAGTTCCTATTTAAGACGTCATTACCACGAGAGTAAGAACAAAAGATATTACTTGTATTGGTCTGCATAAGGAGGTACTATCCTGACTCCTCTACTACTGATATGTAACCTACTTTTTTGTAGTAGTCACCAAAATTAAATAATACATGATATGCTGATATTAGGTTACTATATAATAAAAATAGCATCAAGTTATGGCTTTATCCTAAAATAATTTCTAATGTAAAATATATTAAGTGATTATCTTGGATTTTTTTCTGTAAGTAATAATAACTAGTGAATAGAAAATAAGACAAGATCCATTTTGCACCCCCAGGTATAGCTATAATCAAGCCTAAAATTAATTTGTAAGGGTTTATTTTACGGATGGCAGAAAGAAGCTTAGTCCTTTTTAAAGAAACATAAAAGATACTACTTAAAAAACACACTAAAAATGAAGGGGGTTATGGGGCCGCCTTAACAGACAAGTGGAATGGAACATTATTGATCTATTATTCTCAATAAGTAGTCTTTCTTTTCTACACGTGATGGCTCTGAAAACTAGACTAAAGACCATTTGGCATTTTCAGAGGTGTAACTTGTGCAAATTCAGCTCTATTGGGAGAACAGTGTTATCTTCAGTCAAAGATATAAAAGACACAATACCGAGTTGGACTTATGAGTTGTTTTGAATTATTCATATTTTGCCTGTATATTCAAGAAATTTTTACAAACTCTGCATTTTATGCCACATAATCGCACACATTAAACGCACAAAGAAACTTTTTGACAAACCCTTTCTTTCAAAAAGTGGCATTTTTATGTTAACTTTCAACATTTGCTATATCATTCTTAGGAGACTATTCCCTTTTTACAAAAGATCCCATTTACACTCTTTCGTACAAGCAAAAATTGTATTCTTACTATTCAGCAACAAATGCAGTGCATGTCAGAATGTAAAATAACAGTTGTGTGAACACAGAGCATCTGCAGCAAAGACAGGATATACGTTCTATTACTGAAAATTCACAATTTCCTACATATTACCAGAGAAAAGATTCCCATTTCACATTCACAATGAACAGTTTCAAATGTTTTATTAAAAAAGGAGCTTTAAAGAAAAACACAGTATACCCAGCTGATTTCAATATTTTATACTTCACTGACTACACAATTGGGATTGAGTATATAGAATTAATTTAAAAGACTCACTGCGCTCCTTTAAATGCTGTATACTAGGCACAAATCTGTCTCACTAAAGAGGAACAGGACAATCCGCATAGCATAGTGCATAGTGTGAATTATTTCATAGAAAAAAATTAAGATTATTGCTTAATGTTCTCCATATTTATAAAGGAATTTCAAAGTCAGCACGCCGTCTTTAATTGGCAAAGTGACTACATAAATATACAATTTTACAGGTAATCTGCATTGTGAACTCCAGTATTCTGATCTGGGTACTGTATCCGGCATATATGATTGGCTTTTGGACTGTCAAAAAATTCTAGACAAAACCCCATCATATGCCGGAAAGCAGCTGGATCCCACTATAGTGAATGGGTATCCGGCAGAGCGCGGTGGTATCCGGCTACACTGGATACAGTGAACTCCGCCAGAACAGGCTGCCGGAGTTCACAGCTCATCTGCTGCAAAACCCGCAATACTAGGACATGACTGCAGATTTTTACTTTCCCACTGAAGTCAATGGGGAAAATCCTCAAGAAATCCTCGGTCTTTTTGGAACAGAAATTCATATATTTCAGATTTAAAAATCCCACCATGCGGAAAAATTCAGAAAAACTTGCCTGCTACTATATTTCACTTCGAGTTTCCCATGCATTGGTTTGCTCAGAAAATGTGCCACATCCCAGTCCCATGCGAATTTATCATTAAACTGAAAAAAACTTTGTACTGTACATTAATTGCAAACGTGTTCCCTGACCTAAGGTCTCGGAAACTGCTGTTGTTCTCATCCATAGAGCTTATATAAAAACAATATTATCTGTAAAATGTCAGCTGAGGTTTTAACCAATCTTACATTTGCTAATAAAATCTATTTTAAAGTATAAGCAGATGAAGTGTTCAATTCAGTAAGCACTACATACCGAAAGAAAGAACTCATTTTCTCCATTCACTTTAACTGAGACTCACTTAATGAATTTGTTACTAATTCATCAGATTAGACATATTTCACTCCTTCTCTTGGGGAAATTTACACATTAATAACTGGATTAATTAAAGAGGGGTGGCAATTTCTTGTGAGTAATTTTACTCTACAGACTACCGTGGTGAAATTCATATTGGTTACAGCTGCATTTTAGAAATGATGAAATTATTTCTCTGTATTTCGTTTTGACGATAACAACAAAGTAAATTTAAGAATGTCAACAAAGAAATAAATTAAATAGTTGAGATGAAGCAGTATGCTTAGACATATTACTAAAGTAGGTGTATCCCATTAAAACAACTTATCCCCTATCCTCAATGTAGGGGATAAGGGTCTCATCAGAGTGGGTCTGAACGCTGGAGTCCCCACCGATCAAGAGTATGGGGGCCAGTGCACCCCATTTGAATGAAAGAGCAGACATGCAGGCATGTCCACTGCTCTATTCAACTCTATGGGGATGGCCTGAGATAGCCAAATACAAGAGCTCAGCTGTCTCTGGCACCCCCATCAAAGTGAATGGGACGGCAACGCCTATGTATGACCGTCATTCTATGTAAATGAGGAAGAACAGGTCACCATTCTCACAGTGGGTGGGGTTTCCAGTGGTCTAAAACCCTCCATTCAGACATCCCCTATCCTGTGGAAAGGGGATACACTGTTTTAATGGAACAAATGATTTAATATGTGCATACCATATATGCATATATGTATATGACTGAAAGGAATGTTAGATCTAGAAATGAAGGATTAATGTAAACTGGAAGTCAGCATATCCAGTGTTTCTCAGTCTGCAGGACAGGTTGCATTTTCTGTAGAAATCCAGCAGAGAACACAAGAGTAAATTGCCTCCAAGTTACCATTTTTTGCTGCCAGATGGATGAGATGGTAGGGTATGTCTAAGAGGTGGGACTTGTAGCTATTCTACTATTGTACATAGATTAGTTGGGGAAATCTCATACTCTAGTCAGTTATCTTACAGCCAGACAATGGTTTATGACAAGGGGAGGAAGCCTGATCTCCTGTGACACACATTGAGGAACTATACATAATGGCCCACATTTAATGATCCTGTAGAAGGTGTAAGCTTAGACAGACTATCTACACCTGCACCAGATTTATCACAGGGGCTCAGGTGGGATAGCCACCTTTGTCTACCTCAATACCAACTATTGGTTGCCACCTTAGCAATATAACAGCAGAGAATTTCTCTAAAAACTAGATGCGTCAAATATATGAGTTTATGACAATATCTAGGTACACCAATATTTGTAAATGTCAGTCAGTGTCACCCCTCTTGATATGACTGTATTAGTAAATAATCTAATAATTTAATTCCTCATAATATAACATAATTCTGGACCATCTTTTCTTACATTATGCTATTTCTCTCGTATACCTATAATTTTCTGCATAATTTGACAACTGGGTGTCATCAGTTGGGTGTGTGATCCCAGCACATTCTGACACTGTCCAGTCAGAGCTGGCTATTTTAGTCTGCACAAGTAGAATGCTAACACTCACTTGTTACCGTATTTTCCGCTTTATAAGACGCACCCGATCATAAGACACACCCCAGATTTTAGAGTAGGAAAATAAGAAAAAAATATTTTTCATCAGACCTCATATCAGATCTCCCATAAATTACAGGACATCATATCAGACCCCCATATCAGCCCTCCATGTCAGACCTCAGATCAGCCTATCAGCCCCCATATCAGCCCACTGTGCCCCCATATCAGCCCACCCTGCTCCCATCAGACCTCAGATCAGCCCACTGTGCCCCCATCAGACCACAGATCAGCCCACTGTGCCCCCATATTAGCCCACTGTGTCCCCATCAGACCTCAGATCAGCCCACTGTGCCCCCATATTAGCCCACTGTGCCCCATCAGACCTCAGATCAGCCCACTGTCCCCTCATATTAGCCCACTGTGCCCCCCACAGACCTCAGATCAGCCCACCGTGCCCCCATCAGACCTCAGATCAGCCCATTGTTTCCTCATCAGACCTCAGATCAGCCCACTGTGCCCCCATCAGACCTCAGATCAGCCAACTGTGCCCCCATCAGACCTCAGATCAGCCCACTGTGCCCTCATATTAGCCCACTGTGCCCCCATCAGACCACAGATCAGCCCACTGTGCCCCCATATTAGCCCACTGTGCCTCCATCAGACCTCAGATCATCCCACTGTGCCCCCATATTAGCCCACTGTGCCCCATCAGACCTCAGATCAGCCCACTGTGCCCCCATCAGACCTCAGATGAGCCCACTGTGCCCCCATCAGACCTCAGATCAGCCAACTGTGCCCCCATCAGACCTCAGATCAACCAACTGTGCCCCCATATTAGCTCACTGTGCCCCCATCAGACCTCAGATCAGCCCACTGTGCCCGCATCTGACCTAAGATCAGTCCACTGTGCCCCCATCAGACCTCAGATCAGCCCACTGTGCCCCCATCAGACATCAGATCAGCCCACTGTGCCCCCAGCAGACCTCAGATCAGCCCACTGTGCCCCCATATTAGCTCACTGTGCCCCCATCAGACCTCAGATCAGCCCACTGTGCCCCCATCAGACCTCAGATCAGCCAACTGTGCCCCCATCAGACCTAAGATCAGCCCACTGTGCCCCCATCAGACCTCAGATCAGCCCATTGTGCCCCCATATTAGCTCACTGTGCCCCATCAAACCTCAGATCAGCCCACTGTGCCCCCATCAGACCTCAGATCAGCCCATCAGCCCCATAAAGATAAAATAAAAAAATCTCTCACCTCTCCTGTGCCGCGGCTCCGCTCCGGGTCCGGCGCTCCCCTGCCAGCGCTGCACTGTCACCTGACTGCGTGCAGCGTCAGGTCATAGTGCGCGCACTACGTCCTGACGCTGTACGTGGTCAGGACAGTGCAGCGCCGCCAAGAGAAGACAGAGGAGCGCCGGACCCAGAGTGGAGCTGCAGCGCAGGAGGGTGAGTATGTTACCCGCCTCCCGGCACTTTGTACATACTAGTGAGCGCTTCCATAATGGAAGCGTTCACTAGTATTCGCTTTATAAGACGCACAGCAATTTTCCCCTACTTTTTTTGGGGGGGGGTGCGTCTTATAAAGCAAAAAATACGGTAATTTATACATATATTTCTAGAAGGTATAACAGAGCACAGTGCTGAATTATGAGAAAATATACTCCAGAATTATCATTATATGAGGAACACACATATCTACTAAAACAAACATCTCTGACTTGCTAGAAAGGTACATGATGTGATCTGCAGTGAATGTAATCTTCTTACCAGTGACTGTATTTGTGAGTTATAACCTCCCTTCTAATGTTTAGCTGTGTCATGTGACCAACTTTCTGATCTCCATTTAACACAGGACAGGAAGTCAGTTACTTCTCTATTCATTAGAGATGAGCGAACTTATCAAAAGTTCGATTCGGCTGATTTGCCGAATTTTACAAAAAAAATGACTTCGCCACAAAGCGTTTTTTTTGTAAACAGTGGGTGCAATGACAGGGAGCTGCGATAGCGTCGCCCCTGTCATTGTACCCCTCAGATGCCGCGTTCATACATGATTGTGGCATCTGAGTGCAAAAAAGTGTAAAATTAACATTAAAAATCATACATAAAAAAAATTATACTTACCTCCTCCATTTGCTCATGACAGGACGGCCGCCGCCATCTTGCTTGAAGATCTGTCGCGAAATCTCACGTCGCACAAGATTACGTCATCACGCACAGGATTTCGGCACAGATCTTCAACCAAGATGGCGGCTGGTGGCCCGTCGCGAACAAATGGAGGAGGTAAGTATCGATTTTTTTGTTTTTTACACTATTTCAGGTTAAATCGATTTGCTGACACGAAGCACTCGGAAATTCGGCTTCTAGGCGAATCGAATTTATCCTGAAATTCAGATCGAATTCCACTTCGTGGGATTCGATGCGCTCATCTCTACTATTCATCCCTGTGAGACTGACATTGAGGCTCCCATAGGAATACATAGAGGAACTGACTTCCTGTCCACACATAAGATGCTATGTTATTTGAAAAGTCTGAGTGTTTGTCACATGAGGGAAGGGAGGGGATAACTCACAACAATTACAGTCACTGGCAAGAAAAGTACACACACAATTTACATTACACCTTTCTAACAGGTCGTAGAATAAACATTTTTATGGGAGTGCCACTTTAAGTAACGTTAGGTAGAAGGACAAATTCTGTTCTACAAAACAAACCATATTAGAAGAGGTCTTATAGTAACACACATACTTTCTGAGACGTGTTATCTAAACTAAATGCGTTAAGCAAACACCTTCAATTGCTTTTCAATGGCTTTTGAATCAAGATAACGCGATGAGTTAAGAATTTTGAGTTAAGGGTTTGTGTGTTAACCCTGCTACATCTGTAGATCTTGGGATTCTACAGGGGTCATGCTCTTCAACACTGCCCAGTGAAGTTCCTCTTTTACTGAATGCACAATTAGACTGCTTAGCTTCCAGGATTTCAAATGATGTAATATTGAAAACAGCAGTTTCACATATCTCCCAGTATACTAACAAACTTCCAACCAGAAAGAGAACTCCAAAATGTATATCAGCCATAGTCAATGGTCGTCTAGAACTAATAGCAAATACTATAAACTGTTTTATCCAGAATCTTTACAAAATGTTATGCTAAAGATAATAGTTTATGAAGAATAAAAGAAAATGCATTTTTTTTAGCAGCCTGTATAAAAAGATTTCTATTTCTGCTTCTGTTGCATAGACAGCCAGGATCATGCATCCTGTGTTAAATGGCCTTACCCATCATCGATATTGTCCCTGAATACACCATAAATTTCAAAAAGCTTAAGTCCCTCAAGCCTAGTCTGCTACAGGAGGTGACTGGCAGTCAGAAATGTGCATTGCTCTCTCCACACATCTATGGGAGATACAGAGATAGCTAGGCAAGCTTGACTGGATGGAACCATGGACTTCAGGCCATATCTCTATTAAATATCTTACAGCCAGGTTCCTGCTCCCTTGTGGACCAATATATAATATAAATAAACATGAAATAATCCATATAATTAGTGTTTAGTTATGTTGGGTGCTGCTGCATCTTTTTGTGTATTTGCTTCTCCATTTACTCTCAGGATGCAGCAGCAACTGACTGAACAGGAGTTAGGGGACTCCCATTCTCCAAATAGCCCTAGGATATGCCATAGATTTATATAGTGAAAAATTGTTTTTCTGGAGTTCGTGTTGGAAATGAAGTCACCATCTCAGCAGCCTAAAATGTAATACATATCTGAACTTGATACATGTAAAGTCACACTGTAAGCTCTGAGCAAATCGATCATTTGTATTAGGTTACTTCATTTGATATATCTCCTAGTTACATGTCTTTTTTTGGGGGTGGGGGATTAAACGGGAGTAATCAGCCGTAAAAAATTATTGTGAAAATAGGGTATAAATGCTATTAAATAATAAAAGAAATCATACTCATCTTACCAACCCTCTGTCACTCCAGTTCAGACACTTTCTGCTCCCACTGAATACAGACATGTGACTGCTGCAGCCAATCACTGAGCAATCATAAGTTTATGTTGAGAGGAAGCAGGAAGTACGCAACAGGGACTAGGGATGTGCTGGAACCAAAGTGGTAGGAGAATTGTAAGTTATGACTTCTTGTGCCATATTATAACATTTTAGGCGGTTTCACAGGTTAACATCTTCTTGAAAATGTTTTTCCAGGATGTTTAATTGATGGCCTATTTTTAGGATGGGCCATCAATGTAGAGCATCTGATCAGCAGATTAAGAAGTCCATTCACTGGAAACTTAAATTAATTAAACACTGTACTTTATAACGTGTTTATATTTCATGGAAACATGAGCAATGTGGTATACTTCCCACTGATGCTATTATTTATTATTATATTGTTGTAGTTATTATAGTTATTCTGCTTTGAATTCACACAGAACAACAGAATTACGAGAAAGAATCCCCTGTTCTGCTAGCACTTTGGAAATAATAAATACTGGCACTTTGCATGTTCCTTTAAACTACATCAATAGGTGAGCGTGAAAAGCCAGGACATTAACATTCAAATTATAAGGTGAGCAACTAGGTTGCTTTAAGTTGCTTTGTGAAGTATCTTTTGTCAGCAATTATTTTTGAACATATTCAATGCGGTAAATAGCACATACTGCATCTTCTATAACACTGAAAGCATACATTAACATGATAACTAGGCACAATCCTTTAAGTCATTTTCCTAGTCACTGAATTTTTTATGCCTTTCTGATCTTAATAAGAAAACAAAGCAACCAGTAACATTATCACATTGAAATGCTCTAGAAAAGTGTTCAGGTACAACAAAACAGAAACTTGAAAGGACTCTCCAATTTGTTCCAGGAAAAAAAAATATTCACTGCTTTGTAATGAAAATAGATGACTCTGATTTCCAGCTCAGATGCAGTTGTACTGCTTCAGCAGAAGGAACATGAACAACTCCAAAGTGCTCATAAAAACAGTTGTGGCAGCAAACTCACAACTTTTACATACATAAATGACGGTGTTAATTTGGCCTACATAAAATGAATGGATTTGCTTTAACTTTAAGATAGAAAACAATTATAAATAATTTCAAATACAATACAATGGGGGTAGATTTACTAATGAAAATGTGGCAGAAATCCGGGCGCACTTACATACTTTGTGTTGTGCTCAACAAACAGACATGGCTTAGGATATATTCATACTGTATCATGTTTTATACCTCCATTGGACGAATACGTTAGGAAAAGAGTATACAAAAACACAGCACACCACATTCTTGTATCCTGCACAGTCCAGTAAAAAAATATACTATTTTTTACAATGGAACTCTATGGTGAACGTATACCAATCTATGGCATTAGTCTGAGGGATTCGTAAAAAATGCATATGTTAAACGGATGCCTCAGACTAATGCCACGGATGGAAAAAATGTGATGCAAACCCACCCTTAGAAACAAAAGAGTGTGGTCGAAGCTGCATAATTATCATTCAAATTACGCTAATCCCCGGTTTAAATCTAGATTAGACAGTCTAAATGTGGGCCAGCTCTACCATCCAGCATCAGCCACTGGGACATCTATACTGTCTAGTCTAGTCTAGACCACCTATTAGTAGGCATACTTTACACCAGAAATGTATGCCAAATAACTATCTAGTTTGTAAGTTTACACTGTCTAAATACACCTCTCAACATTAAAAGTGCAACACCAAGAAGGAAAAGTAATGGAATTATGGAAATCACAGGATTGATTGACATATTAATGATATTCAAATGATAAAAAATGGAGACAAAATATTTAAACATTTTCAAACATCATTCAGGATCAAGTGCCATGTGCAGAAATACATGGCCTTGACATGCTATAAGTAAGGTATTAATGGTTGTCTGAGGAATGTTCTACCCCGCTGAATGCACTTATCAAAATTTGCCCCTGGTAGCTCCCTTTGCAATTGTGGGCCAATGATATCCCTGATGTGCTTGATGGGAGGCAAGTCTGGAGATGCTGCAGGGCCTGGTGGCATGTTTAGACCATGCAAGCTGCTCACAATAGCACAATCCACATGTGGCCTGGTGTTGTCCATTGCCCTGTTGAAAAATGGCTGTACCCCCGGTTCCACAACTAAATTAATGTAACCCCAAGCTGTTACTGTACCTGAAAAGAAGATTTAAAGGAGTTTGGCTACCATACAATATGCCACCATACCAAGGCCTCTTCATGGCATTGCCCATGTTGTCTCCAAACCAATCTCCAACTATCATTGCAACCGATACAAAAGCAGGACTAATTTATTCCAGGCTACATTGCCTTCTTGCTGTTCATCACGATAGCCTTTGAGAGCGGTGGCATGAGGTCAATGGAAGACCTGCAGCTGGAAGTCTGGCTCGTAGCCCAAGGCTGTAAAAATGCCTTCTGATGTTTTTTGTGGACACTGTTTGCCATCCTAGGCTTGGGATGGAATATCCAATATTACTTGTAGTACAGAATGGATCACCACACACCATTCTTCTGATCAGACAATCTGTCCATGCAGAGGTTCTCCTCTGTCCACCTCTTGCTGTCATTCCAGTTTGTCATTGTTCACCCAACCACTCAGAAATACAATGTTCAAGAAAGCTGACAACTTAGCCTAGGCACGTAGTCCATCTGCTGGAGTGATAAACCAAGGGCTCTCAGTTCAAAGAGAGCTTGTGATAACTGGCGATTACTGGCTTACTAACAAGAGGCATTGCACAATTATGCCACACAAATTTTTGAGGTTTTATGTGGCTAAAGAAACCTTTTCTTTTAATCTGGATAGCTTTTATGCCCCTCCTGCATGCACACGTTGGTGAACCTAGGTATTTGTGATCATTTGAAGATTTTAGCGACACCTATTATTTTCTCAATTTGCATAGCCTTACAGTTTGTCCTACTTGGTGTTGCATATTCAATGCTGACAATTGTATTAAACAATATTAGTAAATCAGCCCCAATGTACAACATTTCTTATTTTAAAAGATAAGCTACTGGCATGAAATGGAGGAGTAATGAGGAAAATCCTTTACCACTCCTCAAATGCCATGCTCCTTCACACCGCATACTATTTTAAGAAGAACAAAAGTGATTACATCTGACACCTGCAATAGGTTTGTGAGAAACTTTTTGCCGTAACTGGCACACTGTACAGCATTTTGACATTCATACATAAATGCAAAAATAGAATTCAGCTTCTTTTTCTAGAAACAATACAATGTCTGTCCACTGGCTTTGTCTAGCATTGCAACTCATACACATTAAAATAGATGGGGCTGAACTGCAATATTATTGTGGCTTGTCTACATCGAGCGGGGACCACTTGTTTTAACTTACCCTTGCATCAGTAAGTATGGCCTTTTTCTGTGATCTGAACTGAAACACAGATGTAGTAGAGTTAACTCTCAAACTCTTAACAGTCTGTACACGAGACGTCACTGGCCACACCCCCTTTCTTTGCCGGGCTCCTGCTATCTGCTCTCCCTGGTTTCCTTCAGATAAAACATTAACCCCTTCAGCCAGAACACACTGAGGGCTCAAGGCTTTAAAACAAACAGTAGCTGCAGCAGTGAGAGGAGACAAATGCTGGGCAAGGAGCTATAGAGGAATTGTATTGTACAAGAATAGGTAGGGAGAAATTCCTGTATGTATCAGCAGTGTCATTGTAAAGCTGGGACTTGTAGTCCTACACATACAACATGCTGCTGAGTATTCCAGCAGGCAGACATGTTACTTAGCACTTGTATTCATTCCCTTTGCAGAGAGGGGGGAGAAGGGGGAGGGGCTGAGATTGTTGTTATTGCATGTAAACAAAGACCAGAAGAGAACCAGGGAAATTAGGAAATATGGATTTTTTTTTGCCTAAAACTTGCTTAACTTAGTTATATATTGCTGCCCATCAGATTTACAGTGTAACTCAAATTCTTGAAAAGCAAGGTGTCGGCTTAATACAACTAGTTTAGTTAACGCATCTAGTTAAGCATGTGTGTTAACTCTACTACATCTGTTCCAGACACAGCCCATAGAAAAAAGTGGAACTGTTTTTCAAATTAGGCCACTTTCACACGGTCAGTATTTGGTCAGTATTTTTCATCAGTATTTGTAAGCCAAAACCAGGAATGGGTCCAAAATACAGTAGAGACACATATATTTCCATTATACTTCTCTGTAGGTTCCACTCTTGGTTTTGGCTCACTAATACTGATGCAAAATACTGACCAAATACTGACCATGTGAAAGAGGCCTAAAAGGTATACCTTTTTTTGTTTAATCCAGAACCAACCCTTTAAAGAGAATCTGCCACATGGTTTTGGTCACAAAATCATCAGCATGTCGTTATGCAGCTGAGGTTTAGGGTCCCAAAGCTGGCGATATCAAATGTGCCCGTCCCTATAAAGTATAGTAAATGAAGCTCTAATTTACCGGGAGATGAGTTAGGGGCGTTGGGGGCATGCACATTGCAGGAAGAAGAGGACAGTACTCACAGTATCTCACTTCACTGCGCACATCCTGCACATCAGATATACACTAAACTGCAGTAAAGGAATAAAAACAGGTGGTGCAGATGGAATACATTTGACTCTTTTTACAACCAGGGTCCGTGTCAGAGCGGCATACAGTATCAGCCCGAAATTAACCTTGAGTTGTTCAATAAAAGACAATTAGGCTAAAGGGCAAGTCACATATCAATGTGTCTGCAACGTTACCTGCTGTGATCATGCATTTTTACATTCACATAAACAAGTGACGTCAGAGCAGATGTACAGAAACAGACTTTCCTACAGCTGGAAACATTTTGAGAGCTAAATCAAAGGACCAATATCATGTTGCACACAAACTGAAATGTACTGGCTGCTGAAAAAACACAAACAAGATATTTTATTCAGGCATGAGAAAAGTAGAGAGAATGTGATTTAAGCCAAAATACCATCCGTGTATTCTGGGACTGTGACAAGCAAGGAATTCCTCAGAAACTTGCAGTTACAAGTTTTACAACATGGTAAATCAGTTTTTTATACTTGACAGTTAAGGGACTGTTTCCTTATATATCACCTAGATTTTTCTTACTAATTAAAACATTTTTTTCTTATCTGCTTTTATGTTCTGATTTTCTAAAAAAAATATTTTTCATCAGATCCTCATATCAGACCCCCTATAAATTTCAGGACATCATATCAGACCCCCCATCAGACCTCCAACTTGCCCTTTCAGACCCCATCAGACCTCAGATCAGCCCACTCAGCCCCCATCAGACCTCAAATCAGCCAATCAGCCCACATATGAGCCCAAATCTGCCCACTCTGTCCCCATCAGACCTCAGATCATCCCATCAGCCCCCATATCAGCCCACTGTGCCCCATATCAGCCCACTCTTCCCCAATTAGACCTCATATCAACCCACTGTGCCCCATCAGACCTCAGATCAGCCCACTGTGCCCCCAATATCAGCCCACTGTGCCCCATCAGACCTCAGATCTGCCCGCCGTGCCCCCATATCAGCCCACTGTGCCCCCAATATCAGCCCACTGTGCCCCATCAGACCTCAGATCAGCCCACTGTGCCCCCTTTAGACCTCAGATCAGCCCACTGTGCCCCCATATCAACCCACTATACCCCTATCAGACCTCAGATCAGCCCACTGTGCCATGTCATGTATTATATGATGTCTGATTTTCATGTTTTACATTATTCATGGGATAACCCCTTTAAAGGGTTTGTCTCACATCAGCAAATGGCATTTATCATGTAGAGAAAGTTAATACAAGGCACTTACTAATGTATTGTGATTGTCCATACTGCCTTCTTTGCTGCCTTGATTAATTTTTTCATCACATTATACACTTCTTGTATCCAGGGGTTATGACCACCCTGCAATCCAGCAGCTGTGCACTCTATAGGAAAAAGAACCAGCCCACGTACAGCCCATCCCACTGTCCTGGGCACCAGACATGCTGGCACATTTTCCTACAGTGTGCAAGCATGACCACCACTGCTGGATTAGGGTGATCAAAACCATGGAAACAAGCAGTGTATAATGTGAGGGAAAAATGGATCAAGCCAGAATCAAGACACAATATGGACAATCACAATACATTAGTAAACGCTTTTTATCAACATTTTCTATATGAGAAATGCCATATACTGAGACAATTCCTTGAACCACAGCTTTGCAGAATAAACACATGGATGCAGAAACCACACAGATGTTCCATGTCCTTTCAGCATCCTTATGTTTGTTCCGCAAAAAGATAGAACATGTCCTATACGTGGCTGCAAAATGGTAACCACAGATCCATTGATGTCAATGGGTCCACCATAAATGCAGATGCAACACAAAGGGTACCCGTCTTTTATGGATCTGTAATTTACGTACCGCCAAACAGATACTGTCATGTGCATGAGGCTTTATGATCAGGCCCTCTGGTTCCTGCTTGAAAAGTCAAAATACTAAATGAATGTCTGCCCAAAATATTTGTCGCTGTTCCCATAGCAAACAGTATTGTGGGTCACATTCTACAGGGCACAAAGCTGTTGTCTTTTCCTCATCCATTCCACTTTTGACAGGCCTGTAAAGGGGTGGGACATAGCCAAGAGCTCTTTCTGCAGCCCGTAAAATACACAGCTATTTGAGAAGAATGGGAATAGGGCAGATCTCTTGGGACAAATATTTGTTGGTTTTTATTGCAATATTAAAAAGGATAGGATCAAAGACAAGGAGGTATTAAGGGAGAAATTTCTCAGATCCGTATTTATTATACATTTTGTACTATTTTTATTTAGTGTTCCTTTAAGCACCAGTGTGGCTGAGAGTACACAAACTTTTAGTCATATCACAAGAGAAACAGATTGTCTGGGGACATTCTTAGAGTATGGTATGATAAATATACTTACTTTTTACAATTGCATCTGACTTATTTGCCAAAATAGAGCAATCTTCTAAATCTGTTTGTACACCCTTGTTCTTGAAGTACCGACTTTCATTTGTGTTTTCCACATCCATATTGTTCTGTTCACATTTTTCTACAATAAAAAGTTTACAAGATAAAATAAGAGATCTGATAATAGCTCGACAGAAATCAAGTTAATAGTTAATGTTATTTCTGTACTTGGGCTTAAGCTCAGCTGTTTCAGTAACTCCGACCACCAGGGATGTAACTATAGGGGGTGCAGAGGTAGCGGTCGCTACCGGGCCCAGGAGCCTGAGGGGGCCCAAAGCCTCTTGTGCCACATAAGAAGACTCCAGTATTATAGAAAGTGAATGCTGGTCACGTTACACCTCAGGCTGGAGGGAAGGGGTTAGGTCAAGAATTTGGCATGGGGGGGTGCCGTTTCAATGTTTGCCTTGGGCAGCACGAAGGCTATGTGCTCCCCTTCGCACAGACTAATTGTACAGGAGAATATAAGGAGAACAATGCCTGTTTCTCCTTCTAGCACCTCGCCCCCCCCCTCAAGTCCACCCATGCTGTTCACTCACACAAAGTTGGTTGGAAGTGCAGTGACCATTTAAAGACCATTTCAGCTCTTCTTTATTAATGTGTTTTATTAATATGTTACCGAGTTGGGGCACTGATGGACCGACCAGAGCCCTTGGAGCACCAGTTTGTGAACACCCCTGATGCTTTAGCCATCTCCCCATTCCCCCATTCCCTGAGATACCCAGCCCTGTCAATCCAGTGGATGAGAGAGTAGCTAAGGCTGCAGGGCTTTTCATAAACTGGTGCTCCAATAGTTATGGCCATCCCCTCGGTGCTTCTAGTTATAAGTTAATTAGCATATTATTAAAAATGCATTTTTTTTTCTGAAACGGTGCATCATACAGACATAAACATTTTAATTGGCATGATCAACCCTACCTTGCAATGTGTCTGGTTTAATAGGTTTGATTGTGCTGCCAGATCTTCTGTAAACCATGTTACTATGATCACGATTGTAAAAAACAAAAACAAAAAAATAACTTCATACAAAAAAAACTTTCATTGTGCTGCGCCTATTAGTGCTGTGCTGCTTTTGTTCTTGTTTTGTAACTAAGGCCATTGCCTTGATTCCTGTTTTTCAGGAATACTGTACTGTACAACACCTACTCTATAAGAAAAAGCAGGTCACATTGCATCTATAACATTACACATCATAGTGCAGAGAAAGAAAACGCCACAAAGGGATAAACGTCCTTTGGCCATGCTACTAGTCTGTCCTGCTGTGGCCAAAAGCAGAACAAATTATCTCAACTCAAAAGGAAGATTTGACAGTGTATTCTAGAGCAGATATCATCTGTCCATACAGAAGCATGACTTCAGGGTACTCCTTGTTCGTGGCTGAGAATCTATGCACTATTCTGCTCTCATGAATGTAATTATACCACTGATAGATTGTACGAGGAGGCACCTCTTTGCATGGTCAGGTAGCTTTTCACGACAGACTTCTCTAACCAGTTACTGCTGTATACCATAATCTGTCCATTTTTAATGATTGGTCTTACTGAATTCCAAAGGATTTTTTTTAACCCTGCCACAGAGTTCTCTGAATTTTATTAGTTTAATATTTGTCAGGAGGCTGACTCATCAGCAGTTAGACCTTCCAGACCTTTATACAATCACATGAAACATTTGACCCATTTTGTGACTTCTAAAACCAATCTCATGATTTAGCCACAGGAATATTTGATTATTTTGTGTTTTATCTTGTGTTTAAATGAAGGTATGCAAATGAGCTCTCTTCTTTCTCAAAAAGAAAAGAAAGTTGCTCCTCTAGTACCAGCAGATGTAAGGTAGCTATTATTCCACCTTTTAAACATGTCTTTTGACATAATATAGGATTACAGCAAAGTGAGTAACTCATCTGCCGACAGCTGTTTCAGGGTGATTGCCCCTCGTCAGTGTAGAGCACAGAAAACAGGCTTAAAGGCTATGTACACCTTTGGAGTAAATTTTTTTATGATTGCATTTAATTTATTTTTGGCTAAAAATCATATTTTCAATTGGCCTTTATTAAAAATATGGAGCTGTTCAGTCACAAAGGGTTAACTGTTTTTCTAAGTCTGTGACTGGTACTTTCACTTTCACTTTGTGCCATCATCTATTTAACCTTATTCCTAAACTACTGAGAGGTCATAAACACTTATTTAAGCCACATTCTTATCAGTAAGATAGGATTGAGCTTTAATGAGAGTTTATGAGGTCTTAGAGCACAGATAAGAAGTCCGTCTACATCTAGCTGATGACAGGCCTCTGGGGGGGAGAGATAGGGGAGCTGTCTGCGGAACAAAATCTGATCAGCGCTGGGATTAAAGATCCTGCTCCTGCAATCTAGCGGGAGCAAGTCGGGGCCCGGCTGTCATATACAGTGTGAACCCTGAGGAAAAGACAGGAGCCGTTTATTACAATTATTACAACTTCTGCCTTCTCCTGTGCTGGCAGGAGAGGGGTACCTGAGCCAAGGGGGAAGGCAGGAAGTGGCCGAGCAGCATCCTCTGTTCGTCCCGGCAGTCATATCACTGCCGGGTGTTTCGGGGCAGGGGCAGACCCTGATCAGCTCTGCCTTTGTGTAATGCCCCCAAAGGGTGCTGTTTTCCCCTGTACCTGGGGCTCCTGTAGATGCTCCAGTTCCAGTGGAAACAGTGAAAAAAAAGTCTTAAAAAAAAAGGCAATGTCCTCCCGAGGTACAAATACAAATTAAAAAATGTTAAAAAAAAAAGTCTTCCCATTCCCTCAAACCTATACATGTTATATATAAAAACGATCGTCACAAAATAGGGAACCCATTGCAATAATTAATTTTTGTGTCAGTTTTAATATTTAAGAAATAGAAAGCTATAATTAAAAAATAGGTCACCAATATCAGATGGGTAGGGGTCCGACACCCGGCATTCCCGCTGATCAGCTCTATGAAGAGAAGGCACACGCATAGTGCATGTGCCCTCTCCCGTCTCTCTTCCTGCTTGGTGCTGCTTTGCCATAGACATAGCAGCAGTGAGCAGGAAGAGAGAAGGGAGACGACGCGTGGGAGTGTCGGACCCCTGCCGATCTGATATTGCTGACCTACCCTGAGCATAGGTCATCAATATTAAAAGCCCAGAGAACCCCTTTAAGTATCCTAGCTCTGCCACCCTTTACTGTATTAGGCCACATGAACAAATGAGCCATATTTAGAGGACCAGTAAGGAGTGGCTATAGCTCTGTGTGCCACTGTATGGTATCTGTGCACGAAATCAGTTTAGGGAGATAATTGGGGAAAATTTACTAATCAAAATGCACTAGAATTCTGGCATAACTTGCACCAAAACCCTGGTGTACATGCTATGTACCACATTTATTAACTTGCTCTAGACAATTTCCTACCCTTTTCATGACTCTCCAGTCAAGGGGCGTGACAGAGGGAAAAGGGCATGGCTTCACAGGAAAAGGAGTGTAGCTAAAAATGCACCAAATTTCTTAGGCAGCCTTAGTCACTGTGATAAATATGGAGAAGTTAAAATGGCTTCTGCAGTGGTATATATTGATGACCTATCCTGAGGATGTCATCAATATCTGATTGTGGGGGTCCGACACCAGGCACCCCTGCTGATAAGCTGTTTGAAGAGGAGGTGGTGCTACATGAAAACACTATTTCCTCTTCATTACACTGCCCACCATCCCAGAAGCAAAGTGAATGGAGCAAGTATTGTAATTACACTGCGCTAGCATTGCAAGGGAGATGACGCCTAGAGTACTGAAGAGGAAGCAGCACTCCCTTTTTAAAAAGCTGATCAGCGGGGTTGCCAGGTGTCGGATCCCTGCTTATCAGATATGGATGATCTATCCTGAGGATAGATTGTCTCCTACAAATTCTTTAATAAGGAATTTTGTATAGCCAAACAGAAGTACAGTAAAGCTGCACACACTTCAATGTTCTGTTCTGTAATATGGTAGAGCATGAGAAAAAAGTCTCCATGCCAGAAAGCAGACAGTAAATTAGAGTAGAATAGAAACACAGCCAAAGTTAGTACCAAAAAGAAGCTTTATCATTACTCCAAGTCTCTCCAATTACCATATACTGTCATTCAATAGAGAAACAGTTATACCTGACAGGTTCCCTTTAGCAATTAGAAGGAAAAAATCTAAGTATACCATTTGTAAGGTTTTTCCTTGGTACTCCAGTTTTCTCCCACAATTAAACAAAAATGTACTGATATGGTAGGTTTATTGTCCCTAGAGAGTTCATATTGGTCAGAAATGAGGAAATTTAGACTGCAAGTCAAGTTTGTGAATTTATTTTAAAAAAATGCAAACGGCTTTAAACTGATGGAAATGGCATATATGATCTTATAAATTCGGCACAACTCACCAGACTTCTCTTTATGCTGTCACTTTATGGCTGGTGTACATATACATCAGTACATTTATACATCATGTATGTTACATTTTGTTTGGGAAATCTCAATACGTATGCAGAATATTTTGTTATAAATGTAAATGTCCAAAAATAGACTGCACTTTTTGTGCACTATAGGTAGTATTGTCTTTGAAGTGCAGCTGAAGGCATCTCTGCCACATAAAACAATCAGCATTAGGCCTTGTTCACATTTCCACATCCGTGGAAAAAAATCAGTCTGTGTTACATCCGTGAAGATGTCTGTGAAGCATCCATATTTGGTCCGTGTGTCTGTTTTTTACACTCCGTGTCTCATCCGCATTCTACTAATGCTGCTCAGCTGAAAATTAATTTCTGGAGAATCTCCTATCAATGGTCATTGAAAAACGGACACAATATGGATGCAATATGGATGCTATCCGTGTGGTGTCTGTGATTTTCACGACCCATAAACTTCAATGAGCATGTTTGTTCCAAATCATACATGTACATAAGTAGTACAGTACATGTCTCACCCGCTGTGTGAATAGACACATTGAAATAAATGGGTACAGCACACATCAGTGAAAAACAGAAGTGTGAACGAGGCTTTACAAATGACACGTGCAGGGTTGGGGCCCTGTTAACAGATTTTGGATTGGGGTCCAAGAGCTATATGTATGCTTTGCCTCTCTGCTGCTGTAAATCTATTTTTTGAAGAGAAAAAGGACAATTCTATTTTTATTTTGAAAAAGAAAAACCTCAATCAATGACAGTGTAGAGGCTCCTATTCCTTTGCAAACCACACAGCTGAAGTTTTTTTAAAGATGACATAGCCCCTATCATAAACACACGTACCCATGCTAGCCCACAGCATTCCCCATGAAATGAGAATACGAACTGTGCCTGTGTTATTTCCTTCCTAGTTCCTCAGCAGAGCTCTAACTTGTCTTACTCCCATTCAATAAACAGCCAAAACCTTCATCACAGAGCAACACGTGGGTGGGTACTGCTGACGACCTACCGTACACTTAAAGGACACTGGATATCACGGCTGCATGAAGCAAAACTATCCTTGTGTAAAATTAAAGGCTCTTTTACACAAATCAAGGATCACGGCAATTGTCAGAGATGTGTTCATATGGGCGCTCATTCCCGATAACTGCCCAGTGTAAGTGTGCCACCGATCACCAGACAAACAAGCAACCATTCATCAGCTGATTGCATCTTTTATGCCACGCCAAAAATCCTCGTTTGTGGGCAGAACACCTCCCTTTGTACACAAGGATATGCTGCAGGAAAACAATGAATCTATATTCAGTAGCGATCACTCATCCCTATACAGAGGAGATGATTGCTGCATGTAAATACAGCTATAAACTCTGCTCAATGATCAGGCATTTATCATCCCTGATAATTGTCTGTGCATCAGTCCATGTAATAAGGCCTGAAATTCATCGCCCTCCAATAACATTCAGGTAAAGAGCATTTCACCTGTAATTATCCTCAAGTCTTTCTCGTCTGTCAGGTTATTAAAAATTCAATCCATTCTTCCCTAGTTATGTGTGCCTTTAAGAAAACTGGTTGCCCACCATTACATACCACCATTTATAAAGGGGTCGCCCCTTGGGTTCACAAACACCTTTGTTTTATGTCATCTCCCCTTTGTCTCTACACAAAAGGCCAGCTGCAGACAGCCATTATGTTGTGTATACAGTAGATATGCTTATTATTTTGTATGTTATGGTGTCCAAGTTCCAGACAAGCAGAAAACAACTTTGAAGGAGATCTCCAGGCTACAGATACTGATGACCTCTCCTCCCGATAGGTCATCAACATCAGATCAGTGCGGGTCTGACACCTGACACCCCCACTGATCAGCTGTAGTGCTGGAAACTATACAGTGTATGGAACTGAAAGCAGACAGCGCCATACACTGTCTAGTGGCCATGCCAGGGTACTGCAGCTTAGCTGCCATTCAAGTGAATGGGAGCTGAGGTTCAGTACACCACTGCCTATGGATAGGTCATCAATATCTGTAGCCCGGAGAACCCTTTAAGAAGAATCTGTGCTGTATTTATAATATGTCGGTCTCTTATCTCCGGGGACATAACATTTTAGCTTTAAAGAGAACCTGTAACCACAAAATGCAGTACAATCTGAAGGCAGCATGTCATAGTGCAGGAGGAGCTGATCAGATAAATCATTTTGTGGGAAAAGATTCAGTAAAACCTGTAATTTAGATATTTATATGTCTGCTTTTTTATACGAGAACCTTTTGTATTAGGGAACGTTGATAAGATTTGAAGTTGATTTATGAGAAGTTTATAATTGGAGGTGCACTTTACAAATAATAATCATCTTTAAAGAGGTATTCACTAGGATATGTCCCCACTGTCCAGCAGCGGGACCCGCACCTATAGCAAAAACGGAGTGGGGATGGGTGGCTGGAGGACACCACCACCAAGCTCTCTACCCATAAAAGTGAATAGGAGCGCACACACACCACCACACTGCTCCTATTCACTTCTATGGGCCCTACTGAAATAGCCGAGTCAGCGCTCAGCTATTTTCTGTGACCTCATAGAAATGAATGGAGAGCAGCTGTGCATGCGCAGTGCGCCCTCCACCACTTTCAGGTCTCCGCTCCACTGGGACCCGCAAATATCAGACATGGGGGCATATCCTAGCAATATGCCCCCATTGTCTGAGATGGGAAAACCCCTTTAAGTTTTGTGATGTATAAATGGCAGTATCATGGTATTTAGGGGCTTGTGTTTCTAAGTCTCTGAGCTCTACATTTGGCATATACCCCAGTAAAGGCTCCTGTATATATGACAAACACGTCTACAAGTCTTCATACCTTTTTTGCCAACTGTATAGGAAAGGACAGAATGTACTGGTACTTTTTACTTTATTACTTTTTAGTAATTACAAAACATTTAACCATTCATTGCTAAACTCCTGGAGCGTCTGGTCTACTCTCGCCTCATCTGCTATCTCTCTGCTCACTCTCTCCTTGATCCATTACAATCTGGTTTCTGCACCCTACATGAGACAGAAACTACCCTCAAATAACCTTCTGACAGCAAAACACAGCGGTGACTACTCTATGCTCATTCTCTTTGACTTCTCTGCAGCTTTTGACACTGTAGACCACCATCTCCTACTCACCATGCTCCAATCCATCGGCCTAAAGGACAACGTCCTCTCCAGGTTTTCTTCCTATCTCTCTGGTCGCTTCTTCAGTGTATCATTCTCTGGCTCCACTTCTCCACCTCTCCCTCTCCCTGTTGGAGTTCCTCAGAGTTCAGTCCTAGGCTGTATCTGTACACATCCCCAATTTGACAGACCATCATCAGATTTAGTCTCCAGTACCATCTCTATGCTGATGACACACAACTATATACGTCATCCCCCAACATCACCCCTACTGTATTACAGAACACCAGTGACTGTCTCTCCACAGTCTCTAATATCATGTCTTCTCTCCATCTGAAACCAAATCTTTCAAAATCTGAACTTCTTGTGTTCTCTCCATCTACTAACCTACCCAAACCTGATCTCTCCCTCTCAGTGTGCGACACCATCATCACTCCTAGCAGCACGCCTGCTGTCTCAGGGTGACGTTTGACACTGATTTTTCCTTCACCCCCTACATCCAATCTCTTGCCCGCTCATGTCGCCTGCATCTCAAAAGCATCTTTAGAATCCGTCCCTTTCTCATTATGGAAACAACAAAAACTCTCATTGTTGCCCTGATCCATTCCCGCCTTGATTACTGTAACTCACTATTAATTGGTCTCCCCCTCACCAGACTTTCCCCTCTCCAAACTATCCTTTATGCAACAGCCAGGGTCACCTATCTGTCCAACCACTACTCCGATGCCTCCACTCTGTGCCAGTCATTGCACTGGTTGCCCATACAATATAGAATCCAATTTAAACTGCTCTTCCTCACCCACAAAGCTCTCCACAGTGCTGCTTCCCCCTACATCTCTTCCGTCATCTCTGTCTACCACCCTACCCATGCTCTCCGTTCAGCCAATGATGACTGACTTCCACCATAATCCGAACCTCTAACTCCCAGCTCCAAGAATTCTCCTGAGCTGCGCCGTTTCTTTGGAATGCCCTACCCCAAGAAATCAGGTTAAATCACAACATACACAGTTTTAAGTGCTCCCTAAAACACATCTTTTTAGGGTGGCCTATCACATCCCCTGATCTAATTCCTCTCCACATAGCCCATTTATCAAATCCTGAACCAGATCCTCCATCAAACTCTCCACTGCACCCATGCAATCAAAAGCACTACAGATATCAACTGGTGACTGGCTCATGCAGCTTTATATATACTCCCCTATTCTCACAAGATGGCTGGACCATTGTACCAAACAAGCACTTTTACCTTTTGTGTCACCCCTATCTCCCCATAGATTGTAAGAACTTGTGAGCAAGGTCCTCATTCCTCTTGTTGTAATTATCGACTTGTTATTTATGACTATTTGTACATTAACCCCTGAACTGTAAAGCGCTGCGGAATATCTTGGCGCTATATAAATAAAGATTATTATTATATTTAATGGGGCAAACTATATTACAATAAAGACATTTTTGTACTACACTTTATGAAATTAGTGTCACAAAACCACTGGTTCTCCTATTGAGAGAATCTCAGGATGATGGTGGTAGTGAAGTCACATCCCGCTGTAGTCATTCCATCTCCTATAAAGTACACTATACATAGCGGTGTACACTGCCCTCTATAGAAGGGTGGTACTACCAGTGCTCTTACACTGTTGTTTCATCCATGAACAGGTGGTACTTCCATTTAAAAGAAGCTTGTGCTGGTGGAGGTACTTCTACCACACACAGCTGCTGTTTCCTAAAGAGTGCAATTCATATATATAGAAGGACCTGGCTTCGCTTGGGTATATTTAAATTTTATTTAATGTTTCTGCCATGGTAATTTATGAGGAAACACAGTGGGTAGCAGTGGAAGAAAACATTGCTTTGCGCGGGTATATTTAATCTATTTCATTTAATGTTTCTGTGTGTCGTTGCAGAGAGAAAGTCATCCTCCCTCCCATCCCTACAGCTGACAGATATTGATTTTTACCTTCAATTTTTCAATCCCCATTGGCTGCGTAGTGGGAGGGTGCGTGGCCTGACCGAGACGGGGGCGTGACTAAGCGAGACCTGGGGTGGGGGTTTTAAGTCCTTCTTTAGGGGGTTACCTGAATTACAGGTCGATGCCATGGCAATTTATGAGGACACACAATGGGTAGCAGTGGAAGAAAACATCTTTTATTACTACTGAACAGTCTTAGTCTAAAATTAGTCTAAAACATAAGTTATATTTCTAGTAACCGGAATACCGCTTTAAGAGTGTCATCCACAGCGCTCTGCCCCTGTAAAGCAGTGAAGACAAATGGCTGGGTTGTTATTTACTTGAGCTCCTCAGCTGGCTGCTAATTACCTGGCTGGGTTGCTATGGAAACATGTGTGTATGTTGAGAAAATGGCAGTTGGGATTTGAAGTGAAATGCTCTCAGGCTAATATTGGCTAATGGAGATCATATTTTGGGAATATCTTAGGAACGGTACGTCCTAGAGAGCTGAGACCTGGTCTAAAACGTTCCCGGACACCTGATGAACATGTGAATTTGGTGAAAATCGGTCCAGTAGTTTGGGCGCACAGAGAGAACAAACAGACAGACCGACAGAAACTCATTTTTATATATATAAGAGACTAGCTGAAAGACCCGGCTTCGCCTGGGTATATTTCATCTATTTATTTAATGTTTCTGTGTGTCGTTGCAGAGAGAAAGTCAATGCAGCTGACAGAAATTGATTTTTACCTTCATTTTTTCAATCCCTATTGGCTGCGGAGTGGGAGGGGGTGTGGTTTAATGGGACACGGGGGGGGGGGGTTAAGTCCTTCATTTCAGGGTGGCCTGAATTATAGGTTAATGCCATGGTAATTTGAGGAAACACAATGGGTAGCAGTGAAAGAAAACATTGCTTTGCGCGGGTATATTTAATCTATTTCATTTAATGTTTCTGTGTGTCGTTGCAGAGAGAAAGTCATCCTCCCTCCCATCCCTGCAGCTGACAGATGTTGATTTTTACCTTCAATTGTTCAATCTCCATTGGCTGCGGAGTGGGAGGGGTCATGGCCTGACTGAGTCGGGGGCGTGACGTTGCAAGACCTGGGGCGGGGTTTTAAGTCCTTCTTTTGATGGTGGCCAGAATTACAGGTCGATGCCATGGTAATTTATGAGGACACGCCATGGGTAACAGTGGAAGAAAACATTGCTTTGCACGGGTATATTTAATCTATTTCATTTAATGTTTCTGTATGTTGTTGCAGAAAGAAATCCAACCTCCCTCCCACCCCTGCAGCTGACAGAAGTTGATTTTTACCTTCATTTTTTCAATCCCCGTTGGCTGCGGAG
Organism: Rhinella marina; assembly: GCA_900303285.1. Lineage (NCBI taxonomy): Eukaryota > Metazoa > Chordata > Amphibia > Anura > Bufonidae > Rhinella > Rhinella marina. The sequence continues at coordinate 57,563 of ONZH01016762.1, read as the reverse complement.
TGGGAGGGGGCGTGGCCTGACAGAGTCGGAGCGTGGTTTCGCGAGATCTGGGGCGGGGGTCAGAGTGGCATGAATTACAGGTCGATGACATGGTAATTTATGGGGACCCGCAATGGGTAGCAGTGGAAAAAAACATCTTTTATTAGTACTGAATGGTCGTAGTCTAAAATTAGTCAATTTCATCTACGATTTTTGTGTGTCGTTGCAGAGAGAAATTCACCCTCCCACCCCTGCAGCTGATTTTTTTCAATCCCCGTTGCCTGCGGAGTGGGAGGGGGCGTGGCCTGGCAGAGTTGGGGGTGTGGATTATCAAGATGCTTCGAACGGTTGTAGTCTGAAATTAGTCTATTTCATCTAAAATTTTGTGCGTCATTGCAGAGAGAAATTCACCCTCCCACCCCTGCAGCTGACAGAAGTTTATTTTTCCCTTCATTCTTTCAATCCCTGTTGGCTGCGGAGTGGGAGGGGGCATGACCTGACAGAGTTGGGGGTGTGGCTTAGCAAAGCGCTTCGCATAGGTGATTTAATCTATTTCATTTAATGGTTCTGTGTGTCGTTGCAGAATGGCTGCAGAGTGGGAGGGGCGTGGTCTGACAGAGTTGGGGGCGTGACTTAGCAAGACGATTCGAACAGTTGTAGTCTATAATTAGTCTATTTTATCTAAAATTTTTGTGTGTCGTTGCAGAGAGAAATTCACCCTCCCACCCCTGCAGCAAACAGAAGTTTATTTTTACCTTTATTTTTTCAATCCCCGTTGGCTGCGGAGTGGGAGGGGGCGTAACCTGACAGAGTCGGGGGCGTGGATTAGCAAGACGCTTCACATGGGTGTATTTAATCTATTTCATTTAATGTTTCTGTGTGTCGTTGCAGAAAGAAAGTCAACCTCCCACCCATCCCTGCAGCTGACAGAAGTTGATTTTTACCTTTATTTTTTCAATCCCTGTTGGCTGCGGAGTGGGAGGGGGCGTGGCCTTACAGAGTCGGGGCGTGGCTTAGCAAAGCGCTTCGCATAGGTGCATTTAATCTATTTCATTTAATGTTTCTGTGTGTCGTTGCAGAATGGCTGCGGAGTGAGAGGGGGCGTGGCCTGACAGAGACGGGGCGTGGCTTAGCAAAAGGCTTCGAACGGTTGTAGTCTATAATTAGTCTATTTCATCTAAAATTTTTGTGTGTCGTTGCAGAGAGAAATTCACCCTCCCACCCCTGCAGCAAACAGAAGTTTATTTTTACCTTCATTTTTTCAATTCCCATTGGCTGCGGAGTGGGAGGGGGCGTGACCTGACAGAGTCGGGGGCGTGGATTAGCAAGACGCTTCGCATGGGTGTATTTAATCTATTTTATTTAATGTTTGTGTGTGTTGTTGCAGAAAGAAAGTCAACCTCCCACCCATCCCTGCAGCTGACAGAAGTTGATTTTTACCTTTATTTTTTCAATCTCTGTTGGCTGCGGAGTGAAAGGGGTGTGGCCTGACAGAGTTGGGGGTGTGGCTTAGTGAGACCTGGGGCGGGGGTTTTAAGTACTTCTTTTAGGGTGGCCTGAATTAAAGGTCAATACCATGCTTATTTATGAGCCCACGCAATAGGCAGCAGTGGAGGAAAACATCTTTTATTACTACTGAACTGTAGTAATAGAAAAAAACATAAGTTATATTTATGGTAACCGGAATACCTTTAACAGTGTCAGTAATAGAAATGGATGAGATCCTCAGCTGCTGATAATTACCTGGTTGTTATGGAAACCTGCCCTCCCTGTGTGTGCCTTTGCAGAGAATGGCAGTTGGAGTTTAAAACCAAAGTTCCCAGTTGTAATGTTGGCTAATGGAGATCATATTTTGGGAATATCTCAGGAACGGTATGTCCTAGAGAGATGAGACCTGGTCTAAAACCTTCCCGGACACCTGATGTACCTGTGTGCCGAATTTGGTGAAAATCGGTCCAGTAGTTTGGTCGCGCATAGAGAACAGACAGACAGACAGACAGACAGAAACTCATTTTTATATTATTAAGAGACTAGCAGAAAGACCCGGCTTCGCCTGGGTATATTTCATCTATTTATTTAATGTTTCTGTGTGTCGTTGCAGAGAGAAAGTCAATGCAGCTGACAGAAATTGATTTTTACCTTCATTTTTTCAATCCCTATTGGCTGCGGAGTGGGAGGGGGTGTGGTTTAATGGGACACGGGGGGGGGGTTAAGTCCTTCATTTCAGGGTGGCCTGAATTATAGGTTAATGCCATGGTAATTTGAGGAAACACAATGGGTAGCAGTGGAAGAAAACATTGCTTTGCGCGGGTATATTTAATCTATTTCATTTAATGTTTCTGTGTGTCGTTGCAGAGAGAAAGTCATCCTCCCTCCCATCCCTGCAGCTGACAGATGTTGATTTTTACCTTCAATTGTTCAATCTCCATTGGCTGCGGAGTGGGAGGGGTCATGGCCTGACTGAGTCGGGGGCGTGACGTTGCAAGACCTGGGGCGGGGTTTTAAGTCCTTCTTTTGATGGTGGCCAGAATTACAGGTCGATGCCATGGTAATTTATGAGGACACGCCATGGGTAACAGTGGAAGAAAACATTGCTTTGCACGGGTATATTTAATCTATTTCATTTAATGTTTCTGTATGTTGTTGCAGAAAGAAATCCAACCTCCCTCCCACCCCTGCAGCTGACAGAAGTTGATTTTTACCTTCATTTTTTCAATCCCCGTTGGCTGCGGAGTGGGAGGGGGCGTGGCCTGACAGAGTCGGAGCGTGGTTTCGCGAGATCTGGGGCGGGGGTCAGAGTGGCATGAATTACAGGTCGATGACATGGTAATTTATGGGGACCCGCAATGGGTAGCAGTGGAAAAAAACATCTTTTATTAGTACTGAATGGTCGTAGTCTAAAATTAGTCAATTTCATCTACGATTTTTGTGTGTCGTTGCAGAGAGAAATTCACCCTCCCACCCCTGCAGCTGATTTTTTTCAATCCCCGTTGCCTGCGGAGTGGGAGGGGGCGTGGCCTGGCAGAGTTGGGGGTGTGGATTATCAAGATGCTTCGAACGGTTGTAGTCTGAAATTAGTCTATTTCATCTAAAATTTTGTGCGTCATTGCAGAGAGAAATTCACCCTCCCACCCCTGCAGCTGACAGAAGTTTATTTTTCCCTTCATTCTTTCAATCCCTGTTGGCTGCGGAGTGGGAGGGGGCATGACCTGACAGAGTTGGGGGTGTGGCTTAGCAAAGCGCTTCGCATAGGTGATTTAATCTATTTCATTTAATGTTTCTGTGTGTCGTTGCAGAATGGCTGCAGAGTGGGAGGGGGCGTGGTCTGACAGAGTTGGGGGCGTGACTTAGCAAGACGATTCGAACAGTTGTAGTCTATAATTAGTCTATTTTATCTAAAATTTTTGTGTGTCGTTGCAGAGAGAAATTCACCCTCCCACCCCTGCAGCAAACAGAAGTTTATTTTTACCTTTATTTTTTCAATCCCCGTTGGCTGCGGAGTGGGAGGGGGCGTAACCTGACAGAGTCGGGGGCGTGGATTAGCAAGACGCTTCACATGGGTGTATTTAATCTATTTCATTTAATGTTTCTGTGTGTCGTTGCAGAAAGAAAGTCAACCTCCCACCCATCCCTGCAGCTGACAGAAGTTGATTTTTACCTTTATTTTTTCAATCCCTGTTGGCTGCGGAGTGGGAGGGGGCGTGGCCTTACAGAGTCGGGGCGTGGCTTAGCAAAGCGCTTCGCATAGGTGCATTTAATCTATTTCATTTAATGTTTCTGTGTGTCGTTGCAGAATGGCTGCGGAGTGAGAGGGGGCGTGGCCTGACAGAGACGGGGCGTGGCTTAGCAAAAGGCTTCGAACGGTTGTAGTCTATAATTAGTCTATTTCATCTAAAATTTTTGTGTGTCGTTGCAGAGAGAAATTCACCCTCCCACCCCTGCAGCAAACAGAAGTTTATTTTTACCTTCATTTTTTCAATTCCCATTGGCTGCGGAGTGGGAGGGGGCGTGACCTGACAGAGTCGGGGGCGTGGATTAGCAAGACGCTTCGCATGGGTGTATTTAATCTATTTTATTTAATGTTTGTGTGTGTTGTTGCAGAAAGAAAGTCAACCTCCCACCCATCCCTGCAGCTGACAGAAGTTGATTTTTACCTTTATTTTTTCAATCTCTGTTGGCTGCGGAGTGAAAGGGGGTGTGGCCTGACAGAGTTGGGGGTGTGGCTTAGTGAGACCTGGGGCGGGGGTTTTAAGTACTTCTTTTAGGGTGGCCTGAATTAAAGGTCAATACCATGCTTATTTATGAGCCCACGCAATAGGCAGCAGTGGAGGAAAACATCTTTTATTACTACTGAACTGTAGTAATAGAAAAAAACATAAGTTATATTTATGGTAACCGGAATACCTTTAACAGTGTCAGTAAATAGAAATGGATGAGATCCTCAGCTGCTGATAATTACCTGGTTGTTATGGAAACCTGCCCTCCCTGTGTGTGCCTTTGCAGAGAATGGCAGTTGGAGTTTAAAACCAAAGTTCCCAGTTGTAATGTTGGCTAATGGAGATCATATTTTGGGAATATCTCAGGAACGGTATGTCCTAGAGAGATGAGACCTGGTCTAAAACCTTCCCGGACACCTGATGTACCTGTGTGCCGAATTTGGTGAAAATCGGTCCAGTAGTTTGGTCGCGCATAGAGAACAGACAGACAGACAGACAGACAGAAACTCATTTTTATATTATTAAGAGACTAGCAGAAAGACCCGGCTTCGCCTGGGTATATTTCATCTATTTATTTAATGTTTCTGTGTGTCGTTGCAGAGAGAAAGTCAATGCAGCTGACAGAAATTGATTTTTACCTTCATTTTTTCAATCCCTATTGGCTGCGGAGTGGGAGGGGGTGTGGTTTAATGGGACACGGGGGGGGGGTTAAGTCCTTCATTTCAGGGTGGCCTGAATTATAGGTTAATGCCATGGTAATTTGAGGAAACACAATGGGTAGCAGTGGAAGAAAACATTGCTTTGCGCGGGTATATTTAATCTATTTCATTTAATGTTTCTGTGTGTCGTTGCAGAGAGAAAGTCATCCTCCCTCCCATCCCTGCAGCTGACAGATGTTGATTTTTACCTTCAATTGTTCAATCTCCATTGGCTGCGGAGTGGGAGGGGTCATGGCCTGACTGAGTCGGGGGCGTGACGTTGCAAGACCTGGGGCGGGGTTTTAAGTCCTTCTTTTGATGGTGGCCAGAATTACAGGTCGATGCCATGGTAATTTATGAGGACACGCCATGGGTAACAGTGGAAGAAAACATTGCTTTGCACGGGTATATTTAATCTATTTCATTTAATGTTTCTGTATGTTGTTGCAGAAAGAAATCCAACCTCCCTCCCACCCCTGCAGCTGACAGAAGTTGATTTTTACCTTCATTTTTTCAATCCCCGTTGGCTGCGGAGTGGGAGGGGGCGTGGCCTGACAGAGTCGGAGCGTGGTTTCGCGAGATCTGGGGCGGGGGTCAGAGTGGCATGAATTACAGGTCGATGACATGGTAATTTATGGGGACCCGCAATGGGTAGCAGTGGAAAAAAACATCTTTTATTAGTACTGAATGGTCGTAGTCTAAAATTAGTCAATTTCATCTACGATTTTTGTGTGTCGTTGCAGAGAGAAATTCACCCTCCCACCCCTGCAGCTGATTTTTTTCAATCCCCGTTGCCTGCGGAGTGGGAGGGGGCGTGGCCTGGCAGAGTTGGGGGTGTGGATTATCAAGATGCTTCGAACGGTTGTAGTCTGAAATTAGTCTATTTCATCTAAAATTTTGTGCGTCATTGCAGAGAGAAATTCACCCTCCCACCCCTGCAGCTGACAGAAGTTTATTTTTCCCTTCATTCTTTCAATCCCTGTTGGCTGCGGAGTGGGAGGGGGCATGACCTGACAGAGTTGGGGGTGTGGCTTAGCAAAGCGCTTCGCATAGGTGATTTAATCTATTTCATTTAATGTTTCTGTGTGTCGTTGCAGAATGGCTGCAGAGTGGGAGGGGGCGTGGTCTGACAGAGTTGGGGGCGTGACTTAGCAAGACGATTCGAACAGTTGTAGTCTATAATTAGTCTATTTTATCTAAAATTTTTGTGTGTCGTTGCAGAGAGAAATTCACCCTCCCACCCCTGCAGCAAACAGAAGTTTATTTTTACCTTTATTTTTTCAATCCCCGTTGGCTGCGGAGTGGGAGGGGGCGTAACCTGACAGAGTCGGGGGCGTGGATTAGCAAGACGCTTCACATGGGTGTATTTAATCTATTTCATTTAATGTTTCTGTGTGTCGTTGCAGAAAGAAAGTCAACCTCCCACCCATCCCTGCAGCTGACAGAAGTTGATTTTTACCTTTATTTTTTCAATCCCTGTTGGCTGCGGAGTGGGAGGGGGCGTGGCCTTACAGAGTCGGGGCGTGGCTTAGCAAAGCGCTTCGCATAGGTGCATTTAATCTATTTCATTTAATGTTTCTGTGTGTCGTTGCAGAATGGCTGCGGAGTGAGAGGGGGCGTGGCCTGACAGAGACGGGGCGTGGCTTAGCAAAAGGCTTCGAACGGTTGTAGTCTATAATTAGTCTATTTCATCTAAAATTTTTGTGTCGTTGCAGAGAGAAATTCACCCTCCCACCCCTGCAGCAAACAGAAGTTTATTTTTACCTTCATTTTTTCAATTCCCATTGGCTGCGGAGTGGGAGGGGGCGTGACCTGACAGAGTCGGGGGCGTGGATTAGCAAGACGCTTCGCATGGGTGTATTTAATCTATTTTATTTAATGTTTGTGTGTGTTGTTGCAGAAAGAAAGTCAACCTCCCACCCATCCCTGCAGCTGACAGAAGTTGATTTTTACCTTTATTTTTTCAATCTCTGTTGGCTGCGGAGTGAAAGGGGTGTGGCCTGACAGAGTTGGGGGTGTGGCTTAGTGAGACCTGGGGCGGGGGTTTTAAGTACTTCTTTTAGGGTGGCCTGAATTAAAGGTCAATACCATGCTTATTTATGAGCCCACGCAATAGGCAGCAGTGGAGGAAAACATCTTTTATTACTACTGAACTGTAGTAATAGAAAAAAACATAAGTTATATTTATGGTAACCGGAATACCTTTAACAGTATCAGTTAATAGAAATGGATGAGATCCTCAGCTGCTGATAATTACCTGGTTGTTATGGAAACCTGCCCTCCCTGTGTGTGCCTTTGCAGAGAATGGCAGTTGGAGTTTAAAACCAAAGTTCCCAGTTGTAATGTTGGCTAATGGAGATCATATTTTGGGAATATCTCAGGAACGGTATGTCCTAGAGAGATGAGACCTGGTCTAAAACCTTCCCGGACACCTGATGTACCTGTGTGCCGAATTTGGTGAAAATCGGTCCAGTAGTTTGGTCGCGCATAGAGAACAGACAGACAGAAAGACAGACAGACAGAAACTCATTTTTATATTATTAAGAGACTACCAGAAAGACCCGGCTTCGCCTGGGTATATTTCATCTATTTATTTAATGTTTCTGTGTGTCGTTGCAGAGAGAAAGTCAATGCAGCTGACAGAAATTGATTTTTACCTTCATTTTTTCAATCATTATTGGCTGTGGAGTGGGAGGGGGTGTGGTTTAATGGGACACGAGGGGAGGGGGGTTAAGTCCTTCATTTCAGGGTGGCCTGAATTATAGGTTAATGCCATGGTAATTTGAGGAAACACAATGGGTAGCAGTGAAAGAAAACATTGCTTTGCGCGGGTATATTTAATCTATTTCATTTAATGTTTCTGTGTGTCGTTGCAGAGAGAAAGTCATCCTCCCTCCCATCCCTGCAGCTGACAGATGTTGATTTTTACCTTCAATTGTTCAATCTCCATTGGCTGCGGAGTGGGAGGGGTCATGGCCTGACTGAGTCGGGGGCGTGACGTTGCAAGACCTGGGGCGGGGTTTTAAGTCCTTCTTTTGATGGTGGCCAGAATTACAGGTCGATGCCATGGTAATTTATGAGGACACGCCATGGGTAACAGTGGAAGAAAACATTGCTTTGCACTGGTATATTTAATCTATTTCATTTAATGTTTCTATATGTTGTTGCAGAAAGAAATCCAACCTCCCTCCCACCCCTGCAGCTGACAGAAGTTGATTTTTACCTTCATTTTTTCAATCCCCGTTGGCTGCGGAGTGGGAGGGGGCGTGGCCTGACAGAGTCGGGCGTGGTTTCGCGAGAACTGGGGCGGGGTTTTAAATCCTTCTTTTGAGGGTGGCATGAATTACAGGTCGATGACATGGTAATTTATGAGGACCCGCAATGGGTAGCAGTGGAAAAAAAACATCTTTTATTAGTACTGAACGGTCGTAGTCTAAAATCAGTCTATTTTATCTACAATTTTTGTGTGTCGTTGCAGAGAGAAATTCACCCTCCCATCCCTGCAGCTGACAGAAGTTGATTTTTACCTTTATTTTTTCAATCCCTGTTGGCTGCGGAGTGGGAGGGGGCGTGGCTTACAGAGTTGGGGGCGTGGCTTAGCAAAGCGCTTCACATAGGTGCATTTAATCTATTTCATTTAATGTTTCTGTGTGTCGTTGCAGAATGGCTGCGGAGTGAGAGGGGGTGTGACTTGACAGAGTTGGGGCGTGGCTTAGCAAGACGCTTCGAACGGTTGTAATTTATAATTAGTCTATTTAATCTAAAATTTTTGTGTGTCGTTGCAGAGAGAAATTCACCCTCCCACCCCTGCAGCAAACAGAAGTTTATTTTTACCTTAATTTTTTCAATCCCGATTGGCTGCGGAGTGGGAGGGGGCGTGACCTGACAGAGTCGGGGGCGCGGATTAGCAAGACGCTTCGCATGGGTGGATTTAATCTATTTTATTTAATGTTTGTGTGTGTTGTTGGAGAAAGAAAGTCAACCTTCCACCCATCCCTGCAGCTGACAGAAGTTGATTTTTACCTTTATTTTTTCAATCTCTGTTGGCTGCGGATTGAAAGGGGGTGCGGCCTGACGGAGTCGGGGGTGTGGCTTAGTGAGACCTGGGACGGGGCTTTTAAGTACTTCTTTTAGGGTGGCCTGAATTAAGGGTCAATACCATGCCTATTTATGAGGCCACGCAATGGGCAGCAGTGGAGGAAAACATCTTTTATTATACTGAACTGTAGTATTAAAAAAAAACTTAAGTTATATTTATGGTAACCAGAATACCTTTAACAGTGTCAGTAAATAGAAATGGATGAGCTCCTCAGCTGCTGATAATTACCTGGTTGTTATGGAAACCTGCCCTCCCTGTGTGTTCCTTTGCAGAGAATGGCAGTTGGAGTTTAAAACCAAAGTTCCCAGTTGGCTGTTGGCTAATGGAGTAATGTAATGTTGGCTAATGGAGATCATATTTTGGGAATATCTCAGGAACGGTATGTCCTAGAGAGATGAGACCTGGTCTAAAACCTTCCCAGACACCTGATGTACCTGTGTGCCGAATTTGGTGAAAATCGGTCCAGTAGGTTGGTCGTGCATAGAGAACAGACAGACAGACGGACAGACAGACAGACAAACAGAAACTCATTTTTATAATATTAAGAGATAGCAGAAAGACCCGGCTTCGCCTTGGTATATTTCATCTATTTCATTTAATGTTTCTGTGTGTCGTTGCAGAGAGAAAGTCAATGCAGCTGACAGAAGTTGATTTTTACCTTCATTTTTTCAATCCCCATTGGCTGCGGAGGGGGGAGGGGGCGTGGCCTGACAGCGTCGGGTGTGGCTTAGTGAAACCTGGAGCAGGTGTTGGAAGTCCTTCTTTTGAGAGTGGTGTGAATCACAGGTCGGTGCCATGGTAATTTATGAGGACACGCAATGAGTAGCAGTGGAAGATTTACTACTGAACAGTCATAGTCTAAAATTAGTCTAAAACATAAGTTATATTTATGGTAACCAGAATACCCCTTTAACAGTATCATCCACAGCGCTCTGCCCCTTTAAAGCATTGAATAGAAATGACTGGATTGTTACCTGAGATCCTCAGCTGGCTGCTAATTACCTGGCTGTGTTGTTATGGAAACCTGCCCTCCCTGTGTGTGTCTGTGCAGAGAATGGCAGTTGGGGTTTAAAACCAATGCTGTCAGGCTAATATTGGCTAATGCAGGTCATATTTTGGGAATATATCGGGAACGTTATGTCCTAGAGAGATGAGACCTGGTCTAAAACATTCCCGGGCACCTGATGTACCTGTGTGCCGAATTTCATGAAAATCAGTCCAGTAGTTTGGTCATGCATAGAGAACAGACAGACAGAAACTCATTTTTATAATATTAAGAGATATATACACCTTTGACTGACAGGTGGCACCCCAGCGCAATTTGATTGAATAGTTTTCTCTTGGGACACATGGTACTCCCATTAAAAGGAGCAGTGCCAGCGATACTTTCTTGGGGACAGGACATTGTTGAGTCTGTCCAAGTCGTGTTGCTCCCCTGGCATGCAGAGCATGTGCGCTATCCAGAACACCACCGTGCATGCCAGAGAAACTGCTGAAAGGGGCCTGTTGCAGCCTGCCCGGCAAATTGCTAACAAGCTAAATGTTCATCTATGGTAATGAAGGTAAAATCTTCAATTCATTATTGTTTAGGTCATAATTACTCTGTCAATACAAGCTATGGTTTCATTATCATTAGTCATTATATTTCCACGTGTCTGTCCTCAACAACAGTAAAGATTGAGTTTCTTATGACAGCAAGAGCATATGCACATAATGTATAACCTGGTCTTCACTTGAAAACCATGCTTATTCATAAGCTATTATGTATTTAGAGTGGTTTCAAATAGAGGTTTTTATTTTTCTATGTATTATCCTATAATAAGCTATAGCGTACTACTCTCCGAAAGAAATGCAAGTAGTCAGAAGGGTGTGATAGTGAAACCTCACTTAGCACATAAGTAGTCACTGTAAGTTCCAGGAAGGCTTTTGCTTCTGTAATGAAATGTCATGAAGATTTATGCATGTGAGTCATAATTCTGGAATGTGGTACATCTGAAAGAAAAGAGATTGTCATCCAGCAGTTCAGCTGTTATTAACCCTTTGGCGCATTTGGACGTAACTGTACGTCCAAAGTGCAAGTAAGTTGCTGCATTTGGACGTGCAGTTACGTCCAAACTGCTTACCGGGACTGTGACACTATAAAGTGTCACAGCCCCGGAGTCTCCGCTCTCCCGGAGAGCAGAGACGTCGGGGAAGCCGGCAAGGGACCAATCAGAGTGGTCCCTTGCCAGCAAGCGCTCCGATTGGTTAGTCTCTGCAGACTAACCAATCGGAGCGCTTCAGTATTAAAATGCCGGTTTCAGGCTGCGATCTCCACTCTGGAGAGAGATCGCAGCCTGAAACCAGGTAAGTACTCTGTGCCCCCACATAGCCCCCTTCTTGTAGTGCCCCCCCTTGTAGTGCCCCCTCCTTGTAGTGCCCCCCTGGTGCCTCCGTTGCCCCCCTCCTGCTTTGTATTGTATGATGGCAGCGGCTCAGGATCGGAGCCGCTGCCATCAGCAGAGAGTGTGAGCTGTAATTACAGCTCACACTCTGCTGCTAACAGCTGAAATCGGTGCTGGCACCGATTTCAGCTGTTTAACCCCATAGATGCTGCGGTCAGTAGCCGCCCGCAGCATCCATGGGGTTAAGAGGGAGGGAGCTCCCTCTCTATACCATCGGGCGGCCGCTGCTGCAATGGCAACGGCCCGATGGTTACCATGGCAACCAGACGCTTTACAAAAAGCGTCCTGGTTGCCATGTAGCTAAGGCTGATTAGTCCCTCAGGGTCTGATCAGCCTTAGTGTAGCACTGATACAGTGCATTGCAATAGATGGCTATTGCAATGCACTGTATAGCCATCAAGCCCACTGGATCTTCAAGATCCAAATGGGTCTTGATAAAGTTTAAAAAAAATGTAAAAAGTAAAAAAGAAAAGTGTGAAAAGAAAGTAAAAAAAAGTGTAAAAAAGTAAAAAAAATAAAGTTTAAAAAAGTTAAAAAAGCGCCCTTTTTCCCCAAATAAAGTAAAAAAAAAGAAAAAGTACACATATTAGGTATCGCCGCGTCCGTATCGACGGGCTCTATAAAAGCGTCACATGGTCCACCCCGCCAGCTGTACGCAAAAATTTTTTTTAAAAAAAAACTATACCAAAACAGCCATTTTCTGTCACCTTGCCACACAAAAAGTGTATTAGCAGGCGATCAAAAAGGCGTATTTACCCCAAAATGGTACCAATCAAACCGTCATCTCGTCCCGCAAAAAATGAGCCCCTACCTGAGACAATCGCCCAAAAAATAAAAAAACTACAGCTCTCTGACTATGGAGATACTAAAACATGATTTTTTTTGTTTCAAAAATGATATTATTGTGTAAAACTTAAATAAATAAAAATAAGTATACATGTTAGGTATCGACACGTCCGTAACAACCTGCTCTACAAAAATATCACATGATCTCTCCCCTCAGGTGAACACCGTAAAAAATAAAAAATAAAAACTGTCTAAAAAAAGCCATTTTTTGTCACATTTCTTCACAAAAAATGTAATACCAAGCGATCAAAAAAGCATATGCCCCAAAAAATAGTACTAATCTAACCGTCATCTCGTCCTGCAAAAAATGAGCCCCTACCTGAGACAATCGTCCAAAAAATAAAAAAACTACAGCTCTCTGACTATGGAGACATTAAAACATGATTTTTTTTTGTGCTTCAAAAATATTGTGTAAAACTTAAATAAATAAAAAAAGTATACATAATTGATATTGCCGCGTCCGTAACGACCTGCTCTATAAAAATATCACACGATCTAACCTGTCAGATGAATGTTGTAAATAACAAAAAATAAAAACTATGCCAAAACTGCTAGTTTTTGTTACCTTGCCTCACAAAAAGTGTAATATAAAGGTACCAAAAATCGCATGTACCCTAGAATAGTACTAACAAAACTGCCAACTTATCCCGTAGTTTCCAAAATGGGGTCAGTTTTTTGGAGTTTCCTACTCTAGGGGTGCATCAAATCTGACATGGAAACTTAAACTTTTTCCAGTGAAATCTGCCCTGGCGTTCCTTTCCTTCTGCGCCGTGCCGTGTGCCTGTACAGCAGTTTACGATGACAAATGGGGCATTTCTGTAAACTACAGAATCAGGGTAATAATTATTGAGTTTTGTTTGGCAGTTAACCCTTGCTTTATTCTCGGACTAAAATGATTTAAATGGAAAATCTGCCAAAAAAGTGAAATTTGGAAATTTTGGCTACATTTTTCTTTAATTCTTGTGGAACACCTAAAGGGTTAATAACGTTTGTAAAATCAGTTTTGAATACCTTGAGGGGTGTAGTTTCTAAAATGGGGTCATTTTTGGGTGGTTTCTATGATGAAAGTCTCACAAAGTGACTTCAGACCTGAACTGGTTCTTAAAAAGTGGGTTTTGGAAATTTTGTGAAAAATGTCAAGATTTGCTTCTAAATTTCTAAGCCTTCTAACGTCCCAAAAAAATAAAATGTAATTTTCAAAATGATCCAAACCTGAAGAAGACACATAGGGAATGTAAAGTAATAACTATTTTTGGAAGTATTACTATGTATTTTAAAAGTAGAGAAATTGACATTTGGAAATTTGGAAATTTTTCTAAATTTTTTGTAAATTTGGTATTTTTTTATAAATAAGAATGAAATATTTTGACTCAAATTTACCACTGTCATGAAGTACAATATGTGACGAGAAAACAATCTCAGAATGGCCCAGATAAGTAAAAGCGTTCTAAAGTTATCACCACATAAAGTGAGACATGTCAGATTTGAAAAATGGGGCTCCGGCATTTGGTCCAAACTGGCTGTCGGTTGAAGGGGTTAAAGAGACCCTGTCAATCTCTGAAATGTCTTATCTACGTCTCCTCAAAAACTTTAAAATGACAATAATGGCTGAAATAGGGCCAAAGTATTATGTCATTTCATAATTGTGACCCACACACATGCAACTCAAATGACTATTGGACTCTTAAGGGCTGGCCCAATGGAAGTGAAAACCATAAGTGTAGTGTCACACACAGCGTTTTGTGGCACTTTTTGAGCCAAAGCCAGAAGTGGATCCAGCAGGGAAGAGACGTATATGGAGTCCTTCTGTTGTATTTCCCATTCCCTTCCAACTCACCTCTGGCTCTGGCTCAAAAAAGCTGTCACAAAAACTCCACCCTTAAACAGCATTTCCATTTGAAATAGAAAAAAAAACTAATCAGGGCCTCAAATTGATTTCTTTTCTAAAGTTTCTATTTAAAAGCCTGTTTAGTGCAAGAGAGACAGTTTTCTTTCTTCTGTCAAAGAGCTTGGGCATTTTGCATACTGTTTCCCATTGCCCTAAAGAGTCCATCTCCCACAAAAAGAACCAATCATTTCCTGTGTTCCCCAAGTGATAAGAAAAGCAGCCATTTCAGTGTCTGTAAGTCACTGGCTACTTTCAAAAACAGATGGTCTTAGGCCACACAGAGTATTAACCCTTTGAGGACCAGGAAATGTTCCAATTTTTTTTTTTTTTTCTTCATTTTTGTTTTTTACTCCCAGCCTTCCCAAAGCCATAACTTTTATTTTTATTTTTCCTTTCACATAGACATATGAGAGCTTCTTTTTTGCAGGTTGCATTTATGGTTGCATACAATGTAGAGGGAAGCAGGAAAAAATGGTGTGAAATTATTAACAAAACTCAATTTTGCCAGTTGTATGTGTTTTGCAAAAATGACCTGTTACTTTCATTCTCTGGGTCAGTACAATTACAACGATATCAAACGTGTATAGTGTTTTTTGAGTTTTAATACTTTGGGGGAAAAAACACATTTTTTCTTTGCATTGCCATATTCTGACCGACATAACTTTTTTATTTTTATGTATAGGGAGCTGTTTGAGTTGAGTTGCTTTATTCATTTTTTGAGGGCGACCAAAAAACAGCAAATCTGCCATTTTGACAATTTTTTCCATTTTGCCATTTGTTGTATGGGATAATATTTTTATATTTTAATAGTACGGGTGTTTTCATGCGGTGATGCCCATGATGTTGATTTTTTAATTGTTTATATATTTTTATTTTTGGGAAAGAGGTATGATTAGAATTTTTTCAATATTAAAAAAAAATCTCTCTTTTTTTAACTTTTTAATAGTTCCCCTAGGGAATTTTAACAAGCAATCATTAGATTGCTTTTCTCATAGACACCAATGCATTATCATTAGTGTCTATGAGGATTACACTGTGTTCCTATGGAGCCCTGCTACAGGCAGGCTTTCCATAGGAACTAATGCACGGCAGCCGTGTATTACTTAGGAATACAGAGGCTGATGCACACTACACCCAGCTCCTCCGAGCCTTGCTAGGGTGAGCCGATGCACGGCCGGGAGTGCGTTCTCCTGGTTTTTAAACTCCCAGACGCTGTGGTCACATTTGAACACAGCATCTGAGGGTTTGAATGTATGCGATCAACGTTAGTCCCGAGTGCCTGCTGTTTAAAACTTCAGGCAACCGGCAGCTATGGCACTCACTGTGCTTGTGAGGGGGCGCCATCTTTAAACTCCCCACCACTGATTTTACGTTGGAGCGGCAGAAAGGGGTTAATAGGGAAAACTGACACATCATTGCTGTATGGGTGTAAAGTAATACAGTGGTCCCTCAAGTTACAATATTAATTGGTTCCAGGACGACCATTGTATGTTAAAACCATAAGTTGAGTAATCAGTTCCAAAGCCCCAAAATGTCATCCAAGATAAGAGAAAATGAAGATTTAAGAAAAATAAGCAGATAACTAAGACAGATAACACAAGTCCTTACATATAACAGTCAGGAATAGCTGATAACTAGTAACTAATCCAGCTATTTTACCAGAGAAGTGGCCTTGAATGGTTGGATCTGAGTCTGAGGCATTGTATGTTGAGTCTGGTTTCAACTTACGATGGGTCAGAAAAGACCATTGTATCTTGAAAATATTGTATCCTGAGGCCATTGTATCTTGAGGGATCACTGTACTGGCAGGAAATTTGAAAGATAAGTATTTTTTTCCTCTGGATCAACTTGTAGGAAAACAGGCCGAACTGGATGGACAGATGTCTTTTTTCGGCCTTATAAACTATGTTACTATGTTACGCTTTAAAGCCAAAATCAGGTTAGGCTGAGTTCACATCAGCGTTCAGCCTTTCCGTTCTCCTAGGAGCAGGAGAACGGAAAGGATGGATTCGGCACACAACTGAGCCAAACGGAGCCTACGGACCCCATAGACTATGATGGGTTCTGTTATGTATCCATTCAGAGGAAAATTTTTGAAGCGGAGACAACCTCAGTGATTGGCTCAGCAGTCATTACCTGTATATTAGGAGGGACTTGAGAATTGTCAGAATGAAAGCAGCAGGAGATCAGGAAGGTGAGGATGACATTTTGAACCTGTTAAAAATGATACTGGTCTCAACAACCCCTTTTTGTGTACTTTCAGGTACACTTTAGAAGAGGCAATATATGGCAGCTACTTCCTATTACAGCAAGCCAATATCTTCTGTCTTTGGAAGCAAAATATTCCTCATTTTATTGTGCCAACTCTTCTATAGTTCAGCTCTGATTTTCAAAACTTGCAAATGCTGTAGACAGGATGCCAGCAAATGTTATAGTCACAGTAGATCCAGTAACTACATCTGTTGAATATTTTACCCTTTGCAGTGAGGAAAAGACTTTCTCGACCATTTTTGACACTGCCAGGCATTGTTGTGAAATCCTCGTCTATAACAACAAAGGCTTTATGTAGAAATGCTTGTGTTTTAATTTTCATCTGTCTGTACAATTCAGCAATAAACAAGTTTATGAATAACCCCTTGTAGAGTTTACTGCAATGCTCACTACGCAAAAAAAAAAATCTGTGTGGTTTGACGATGACTCACATAAGAAATTCAAAAAGCTTAAACTGGGCAAAAATATCACAGATTATACCCTGTGAATAAACAACATAATAAACTAAATGGCAACTAAGAAAGACGAATTTAGCCACAGTCACAAAAAAGACTCTACTTTGATTGCCTTTACAAAGCATTAAAGGGGTTGTGCAGACGGCATATATTGATGACCTATCCTCAGGAAAAGTCATCAATATCTGATCGGCAGGGATCCGACATCCAGCACCCCCACAGATCAGCTGTTTGAAGAGGAGGTGGCACTCAATGCAAGCGCTGCGTCCTCTTTATTACACTACATGTTGTCTCCCTTGCAGCAGCAGCACAGTGTAATTAAAAGCACTTGCTCCATTGAAGTGAATGGAGAGAGTACTTGTAATTACAATGCACTTCCGAAACGAAGAGGAAGTAGCGTTCACATGGAGCACTGCATCCTCTTAAAACAGCTGATCAGCAGAGGTACCGGGTGTCAGACCTCGGCAGATCAGATATTGATGACCTATCCTGAGGATAGGTTATCAATATAAAGGCCCTGCACAAACCCTTTCAGAGACAAGATGTTAAAGAAAGTCTGGGGACTGTATTAGGTGAGGTCTGAGGTCTGTCTTTCTTTAGAGGGGTCTGGTCTACAGTTTGTATTCATTTATGTATTTCATAAGGGAGTCTGATCTGGAGTCAGTTAGGGGGTCTGGTTTGGGCTCTGGATTTTTTTAGGGGTAAGGGATCTGATCTGGACTCTGTATTTCTTTAAAGTTCGTATTTCTTTAGGGATATGTTCTGAAGCATATATTACTTTAGAAGGGTCTGAGGATTTTACTTTCTTTAAGGTATCTGATCTGGGGTCTGATTTTATTCAGTGTGGTCTGGTCTGTAGTTCAGATTTCTTTAGGGGGGTCAGATTTGGAGTCTTTTACATTAAGGGAGAGGAATCTGGAATTCGCATTTCTTTAAAGCATATGGTCTGTAGTCAGCATTCTTTTAGGGTTTTTGGGTCTATTCTGCTGGGTGGTCTGTAGTCATTTTAGGATGTGGCGAAGGTCATATGCATTAGTAGTGATTTACCTGACATATGTTAGGGCATGTTCTATATACATGGGTGATGCATCTACCATAACTTCTAAGCCAATATGACAGAATGGCAAATATAAGTACCAAATATATTTATGTAGGTTTTTTGAGGGGGGTGGTCTTTGTAAAGCAGTAAGGCTGCATCACAGCTTGCTCTGGACTTTCATAGAACTTTTTGAGCATCAAGAACTATAAAACTGTCTAATAATCAAACGACTGTAGAACTTAAAGGGGTTGTCGAAGAGCATTAAAAATTTGCCCCATGGTACTAAGGTTTCAAGCATACGACTGTATTTTTCATCCATGTCCAATGCACATTTTTTGCGGATCACATAAGGACCCATTCATTTCTATGGGTTCTAGTTCATGCGTGTGCTGTCTGTATCCATATGTCCATTCTACAAATTATACCAATATACAGATATGGTCGTGTGTATGAGGCCTAAATGCCACAGCTCAGTCCTACTACTGGTTTTGTATACAAGGCTGCAGGTGTTTCTAGGAATATCAGATTTGTTTGCTTGCCCCTTTTGCAGATACTGCTATGCCACATAACATGATAGCAATAAGTTACTCTGCCGTTGTCCTACAGCCATGTCTACTATGCTCTAGTCACACACAGTCAACCTTTTCCACCAGGTGCTCTGCTCTATGCTAGAGCGTACCTTGGCTGGCACATTTATAGTGCTGGTTGTGTGATTGGGAGGACTTTTCTCTAATGGTAAAACAGAAACTAATGTGGAAGGCATTTTACTGCTTTTGTTTAGAAGCTAAAAGAGCCCCAGACTAATGGTCCTCACTCTGAGGTTTACATGAAAATCAGTCAACTTTTTTTTTTAAATTTAAGTAGTTATCCTATTCTTCATGTTGCCTCTTGTGAGCTCCGTGTCCCTTTCAAACAGCTGACTGGTGTGGGAGCAGACAGTCAGAACCTGTGTTTAAAGACCCATCTTCTGCCATATATGTACAGCAGAGGACGGGAAGAGGTTAAAAGGGTTGAACCTGCTCAGTACACAACTCCTTTATTAGTGCTGAATGCACTCAGTTACTGCACAGAAGAGGGTGCGACAGAGATCCCATAGGTAAATGACATAACCATCACCATCATGCACACTAAGGACATGGTCACCGTGGCTCTGCAGTGCTTACATAGCCCATTCATAAGGTCTAAACACGGTAAACAGGCAGAAGTCAGGCACAGGAGTTAAGATAGAAACAGGGATTAGACAAACTAAAAACCTTTTTGCTCAAGTACCTTCCCATGGGGGAAGGCACCTTAAATAACCAACAGAACGGCTCCTTCCAATTCACTTGAAGTGAATGGGATGTCGTAGTTGTAATTACACCTGCGCATTGCTACACTTGCAACGGCAAGCAAGTTAACAATGAAGAGAAGGCAGGGCTTGTAAGAGCACTTCTTTCTCTTCAAACAGCTGATCGGCGGGGGTGCCGGAAGTCTGACCCTCATCGATCTGATATCAATGACCTATCCTGAGGATTGGTCATTAAAGGGGATCTCCGTGTTCAGAGCTGAACCCGGAGATACTCATATTTTCACCCATGCAGCCTGCCTGACAATAGAATCAGAGCATGTCATGGGCAAAGGCATTTTGAGCAGTTCCGGTGACGAACCAGGCTCTCCCGGGCAGAGGCTTCCACCCAACAGTGATCACGGAGACGTTACCGACTCTGATGGGCCGGCTTTAGCACTGACCTAGCCGATTTACTTGCTAGAGCAGCTCTAAAGCCCGCCCATCAGTGCCGGTGATGTCACCAGGCTCACTGTTGGGCGGAAGCCTCCGCCTGGGAGAGAATGGTTTGTCACTGGAACTGCTCAAAATGCCCTTGCCCTGACCGATTCAGCGCAGGGCAAAGGAGAGCATCGAAGCATGAAATGCTCCGATACTCTTGCCAGGCTGGCTGCCTGGGTGAAATTCTGGGTATGTCCGGGTTCAGCTCTAAACCCGGACAACCCCTTTAATATAAAAAAAGCGGACAACCCCTTTAATGAGTTATGCATAGCACGTGCAACCTAAAGGAGACATCTAGCATGAAGATGGCCAAAAGGCATCACACACGCCAGTGGTTGTGCCCACTGGCAGGGGAGATTCCGTCTTCTAACCATTGCTAAAATCGCTCACATCCTTTCACCCGTCCATTTTCCCTGTTTCCTACATATATATATATATATATATATATATATATATATATATATATAAACAATGTATGAACTAATTGTAAACACACAATGTATGAACTAATTAGCATATTTTCAACTTCACAAAAGGTAATTAAAATGACTCAAGCAGATCCAGGAAATGATAGCTGCATTAGTAACTTAAAAGAGTTAGTTATTATATGCTATAAAGTGCTAGTGAAGAAAACCGAGGTTTAACAAAATCATATGCTGTAGGTGTGGCTCCTACTGCAGAAATGTTTTGCTCCCTTGCTAAATAATAAGTGTGTGAAAGGAGATTTGGCATATTGCAGCAGACTGTTTATTACGTTGGTTTCTGCTGCTTTGCTTCTAATAAAGAAAATGCTTGTTGACTCTGTTGTGAGGCATTCAGGGGCTGCAAACTCTCAGTTTAACATTTCAATGGAGAATTAGTTTGTGCCCCCAGGTATTTAGAATAACTAAGCAAATACATTTTCTAAGATCAGATTAATCAACTAAATTGTTCCAAAAGACACTTCACTGTGTTTAAAACCAAGCTCCATTTGTTTAGAGGGAATGAGTCACATAGAAGGTATGATAATATGTGTCCAGACATAAGGAGAATCATATGGACTTTGCTTTGAGCAAAAGCCTTTCGGATGTAAATTAAGTTGCACTAAAAAGTCTTCAAAATATGTTTGTGGATGTTACACTCCATGGTAAAATATTAGCCAGAGACTAACAACAAATACAGTGAGTGTACCCTAGAGGAAACTTGTCTTTACATGATTATAAAGCACATGATGCTAGCCTAGTGGTCATCTCTGATGTATCATAAGGACTGTGAGCCTCAGGGTACAACAGTCATGGCTGAGCCCTGTCTACCAGTCCAAGAGCAACTGTATTCAGTCATATACCTAAGGTTCACTGTTAGAACACTGCTCGTCTCTAGTCTTATTCCATGGATACTGTGAAATCTCTTTTAAGCGATAACCAAAAATTGCATTGAAAAAAGGTGGCCTCCTCCAGAAGTTCTGATCCTCGGCAGCCTGGGTTGTGGAGCACTCCACTAATCGCTGAAATTATCTTCTATGGGCCAGTACGTTGCTCTACTCTACACCATGAAGGAAGCCAAACAAAGCCAGTCAAATGCCAGCCAGGGCACACTATCTCAGCACCTGGGCACCCACTGAACAACAGTTACTATGTTAGTTTTTTTAAATGACATTTAAACCTTTCCACTAATACAAATGTATCCCTCCCAACATATGTCGCTGTTATATCACTTTCCTCAAATACCACCTTTTATCAAAACTGCCTTGTTTTTAAAGGGGTTTTCTGAGATGTTTATACTGATGAAATATGCTGGATAGGTCATCAGTATCTGATCAGTGGGGGGTCAGACACCCAGGACCCACGCCAATCAGCTGTTTGAGATGGCAGTGGCGCTTGCAGTAGCGCGGTGGCCTCCTCACTGCTTTCCCTAGGCCAAGTGATGACATTCATCGGTCACATGGCCTAGGAGCAGCTCAGCCCCATTGGAGCTGCAATACCAAACAAAATGTATTGCACTGTGGTTGCTAAGCTGTGAAAAAGGCAGTGAGAAGCCATATAAAACAGCTGATTGGCGGGGGTCCTGGGTGTCGGATCCCCACTGATCAGCATTAAAATTTTGGAAAACCCTTTTAAGTTACTAGCCTGTCATTGCACCCTGTGGCAAATCTGATTTGATATTCAGTTGCTGTGAGTTATGTCCTGAATTGGAGCCTTGTAATGTAGGATGTGAGAAGCGTCACTGTCAAGAACAAGGGGCAAATGTCCTGAGGATGTGAGGACACATCTCACTGCCCTAAAGCAGGATGGGACACATGACAAACCAGGAAGTAGGACTCAAGCATGGGGGATAAGAGAAAAATGCAAATGAGGTAAATCTAGACAAAAAAAACTATCCAAGGGGGAATGGGAGCTAGAGTAATTGATAAAAATAAACTTTAGAGTGAAAGTAGTTTATGGCTCAACCCCTTTAATGGAATTCACACAGAAAAAATCCAATGTGTATTTTTCCAGTGGAACAGACACCTGACCCTAGATTTTCTGCTGTGTAATTTGTTTACGGATTAGCCCCATTCAATAGGGTTAATCCATATGGAAACAGTTAGTGTATTATAAGCATGTTTTAACTCGTATTTCGGCACATAATATGAACTGTCAGAAAGTTTTGCAATAAATGATAAAAGTCTGATACTGGAGACTGCTAAAACAGACAAACTCTACACCAGCTCTGACCTGTTGTATTCATGCCTGGCAGATTTGTTACAGAAATTTCTGCTAATGAAAATCAGTTCCGTTCATCTAAATGGGAACGTTCTGGTGGCAAGCCCAATTTTCCCTTAAGAGACAATATTCTATCTCTCTAGTCACGTGTTATTGATGAACTGATCCTTCACCACTTGACCGCTACATTCCTTCTTAAAGATGACATACAGAAGCGCCGTAGATGTCTTACGTAGCAAAATGTCTAAGTTGTTTGATAAATATGGAGTATGAAACCTGATACTGATACAGCGAGCAGATTTAACACTGGCATAAGATCACTAGTTCACAAAGAAATTTCTAAAACTGTCCCAATAATATGAATATGTCTTGCTGAAATCTGTGTCCTTGCTAAAAAAAACAATCCAAATTAAGATGAACAGATTTTCAGGCACAGAATATCTGAAGACTACAGGAACGCCTGTAACACTAAACTCAATATGTAAAAACATCAGAAAAGCAGATTGACTATGTATGTCACCACACTGAATGCTCCCTAAACAGAGCTTTCAGGTAGGAGCATGTCAGCTTCCTTCTCTTCTGTACGAAACATGAGGGTGGCAGGGCAGCCTGCTTACTATACACTTTAAATGTGTATCTCTTATAAACATTTAAAGAGGTTGTTCAGCAGCTAAATACGGGTGATCTATCCTCAGAATAAGCCATCAATATCTGATTGATGGGTGTCTGCCACCCAGCACCTATGCTGATCAGCTTTTTGAATGTGCTGTAGTGCCCTGACAAGCGCTGCAGTTGCTCCATATTATACCAAGCACAGCTCAATACCATTCACCTGAAATAGGACTGTGCTGCAGGAAGGCCAAGCGACTTCACAGACCGAGGAAGAGGCTGCAGCACTCACCTGATCACCAACAGCTTAATGTGGGGGTGCTAGGATTCAGACTCCCCGATTAGATACTGATGACCTATCCTGGAGACAGCTTGTGAACACAGAAGTTCCGGAAAGCTCTTTTAATAGTCTTGGGATATTATCTGCAGTAATACATGAGTAGTGGTGCAGAAAAGGTGTCCAGATTACTATTTATTATTTTCTTACTGTTCCTTGTTCCCCCATCGCCAGCATTCAAAGTTGTGCTGCCATACAATGTCAGGACTGCCGTGCATTAGCAAAGGAGTCCTCTCCATTATTTCAGCATGGTACAGCAGTCTGGACTGTGTGTTTCCCTGCAATTTTGAGTGCTGGCCGCAGTGGGTGACTGGGGGGCAGTAGGAATATTAAAGATGGCAATCTGGACTCCTTATGTGTAGTACTACTCGTGTATTACTGCAGACAATAGTCTGGAATCATGGTGAGATTCCCTTTAATACTGGGAAAAAATTTTCTTTTCTGACCTGTTAGAAAGGTGCATGATATAATCTGTAGTGATTGTCATTTTCTTATCAGTGACTGTATCTGTGAGTAAAAACCTCTCTTCTTATTGTAGCTGGGTCATGTGACCAACTCCCTGACCTCCAACTGACCCAGGACAGAAAGCCAGTAACTGCTCTATTCATTCCTATGGGAGCATCACTTTCAGTCTCATAGGAATACATAGAGAATTAGACTTCCTGTCCACACATAAGTCTATGTGAGAGTTGGTGGGTCTAATTGCTGGTCACATGACACAGATAAGAAACTTCAGAATGATAGAAGTAAAAAATTTAGACACTGGTAAGAAAATGACATTCACTACAGATTATATCATGTACATTTCTAGCAGGACATGAAATAAATTTTTTGTCGGGAGTTCTTCTTTAATAATATTGAAAGATATGTGAAATTCTGAACAACATTTGGCATACATTCACACTAGTATTTTGCACACAAAAAAGAAATAGCCCAAATATTACAGTGTTTTCCAAAATTCTGGTGATTTTCTTACTATATTTGCACCAATATCATCTCATTTTGAAAACTTTACCATGGACAGACTCACGCTGCACAATGAATTCACAAGCACTGAAACCACAATACGTAGACGCAGATGTCCTGTATATAAAGGGTGATATAACTTTGTTTCATGCAAGATTAAACGCAATGAAGGGAACTATAGTTTACAAAGCTTAAACTATATACCTTTTTAAAAGCTTGCGGCTAAAAATATGCTGTGGTTTGACATACTTTTTTAATTTATCCTAATCTACTGACTTAAGCGTGGTGAAAGCAAATATTGTAATGGATTAGAAGTACAAACTATAATGTTTGGTGAATGGGAAAGAACTAATGGCAGTACCAATCATCTGACTGCACTATTTCTACCAGCGTTGGCAGGAAATGCTTTAGGCTACCCGTACCCATTCAGGTTTTCTCATTAAAGGGAGTCTGTCACCTAATATTCACCTATATAACTAACAGCAGTGCCACACAGAAGATTGCAGACACATCCCAGACATACCTGTGTGCACTCTGTGTCTGTATTCCATGTTCAGAAAAAGCACTTTTATTCTGCTGGAAAACAGCTCTCAAGTGCCCAGCTGAAAGTGAAACTAAAAACAGCTTTCACTCCTGACTCGATATCTTCTGATATAGTACATATAATGCTATGATTCTGGTATCATTTGAAAGTTTGGAATGCCAGCTTTCAAACAAGGTTAAGATATGAGCAACTAAAGCAGCCCTCCCTCTTCAGTCTGGGATTTGCAGCAGGAGGGCTGGGCACTTGGGAGCTGTTTTCTAGCAGAATTAAAGTGCTTTTCCTGGACATGTAATACACAGATTCTCCTTTATTGAATCTACTCCTAATTTTATCTTTAAAACTACATTAGAAAACCTGAACTCTCACAGGTTATCGACCTACCGTACATGGTGGGTAAATGTCTGCTACACAGCCCATATCCAATAAGTCAGACATTCAGGATGTCTTCTCTTACGAATAGCCAATATGTGGCCTTTTGCACAGCGTCTATAGATTACACAGGTATGGTTCTGCATTATTAATACGGTATGTAGTCGCAGTGTGCTGCCACATGGTGCATCTGCACAGCAGTCTGTTCTGCTCTAGCAGCAACATTCTTAATGCCTCCATATAAAATCAGAGGTACTGTATGGTTCCATAGCAGTCTAATAGGAATGTATTAAAGATCTGTTATACAGATGTGTTTGAAACACAATACACAACTAATGTTGAATGTAAAGGTTCCCCACTCAAATTTCTATTCTCTATATTCAAGCCGCTCACATTAAAGCCTCATTCACACTTCAGTGTTTTGGTCAGTGATTTCCATCAGTGATTGTGAGCCAAAACCAGGATTGGAGACTTCACAGAGATAAGGTATAAGGTAAAGATCTGCACCTGTTCTGTGTTTAGAGCCGCACCTGGTTTTGGCTCAAAATCACTGATGGAAATCACTGACCAAACACTGAAGTCTGAATGGGGCATAAAAAGTGGGCTCCACTGCTCAGGTCTCCTTTCTATTATCCAGAGATACTGCAATGGACAGTTTATTCTTGGCGGACATTACACAAGTAGCAGAAAGACGCAGTTTCTCCCAGCTTTACTCATCGGTGGGGCACCATTTAGAAAAGGCCAGATAGATAGGTCTTAATTTTAAAGGGAATGTCTCATGAAGACAACCACTGCCCATTGCCCTCTTAGTGCATGGCCCCCCCTCTATGACCTAGGGTATCTGGTATGTAAGAATGGCTCATGTTCTGGTGAACCCGACACCTATTTGAAATACATGTACAGCCATTAATCTGAATGACCGCCACTTCAGGAGAATGTCGGTTCCACTGGCACATATAGTTGACAAGGGTGCTGGGAAAGTGACCTGGGGAGATCAGCTGATTGCCTTGACATCCACATTTTGAAAGGTGTGGTGCTGATGAGACAACCCCTTTAACTATCTCTTTTCAGTTTTCTTTTGCCCTAGATGCATAGAAGCGGGAAATGTTCTAGAAATGAAACTAGTAATATGAAGGGTACTATGTTACATATGTGATGGAGCTGTGATCAATTAAGATCTTTTTGGAATGAGATCTTCTTTCTGTACACTCTTATTACTGGTAAGAAATTGTCTGGTTCTCCACAAGTAGCATTGTTATCTCTTCTACCAGGTTAGTTCTCAGAAGAACTGCTGCTAGAACAATTATACCACGTCACTGGAAGTCATCTCACATCCCTACTTTGTAGGAGTGGCAGGTGGAAATATTCCACTTGTTCCGAATGGAAGACATTTCTGCTGAAATTCTTGCGACTTTGGCAACCTTGGATCACTCTCAGAGGATCCCCTGATTTTCTCACTCTGATCTTTGTATTCCCAAGGGATGTAAAACCAGATGTTGGATGTCCCATAGGCGATTGATCAATTTTGATCTTACCTTCCTATACACACCCCACTCCCTTTTATTCTTTCAATGGCCTATTGTATTTCTTTCTGTCAGCTTTCAATCTTTAAAATGTTTATGATTTTTGTAGTTTCATTTAACATTTTGTTCTTGTTCACCCGGCTTCTATTTGAATTACTCTCCATACAGAAATCATTTTTAACCCACACAACAGTGGTTTATCCTGCTAATAAATAATATGAGCTTGTGAATGTTTATTATGAAAGAAGCAATTGCTCAGCTCAGTTTTTTCTTATTGGAGTACCTCAATGAAAATAAGCAAATTACTCCATATCAGCATGGCTTCATGAGGGATCGGTCATGTCAAACCAATTTAATCAGTTTCTATGAGGAGGTAAGTTCTAGACTGGACCGCAGCGAATCAATGGATGTCGTATATCTGGACTTCTCCAAAGCATTTGACACTGTACCACATAAAAGGTTAGTATATAAAATGAGAATGCTTGGCCTGGGAGAAAATGTCTGTATCTGGGTAAGTAACTGGCTCAGTGATAGAAAACAGAGGGTGGTTATTAATGGCACATACTCAGATTGGGTCACTGTAACTAGTGGGGTACCACAGGGGTCAGTATTGGGCCCTATTCTCTTCAATATATTTATTAATGATCTTGTAGAAGGCTTGCACAGTAAAATATCAATTTTTGCAGATGACACTAAACTGTGTAAAGTAATTAACACAGAAGAGGACAGTACACTGCTACAGATGGATCTGGATAGACTGGAGGCTTGGGCAGAGAAGTGGCAGATGAGGTTTAACACTGACAAATGTAAAGTTATGCATATGGGAAGGAATAATGCAAGTCACCAGTACATACTAAATGGTAAAATATTGGGTAACTCTGACATAGAAAAGGACCTAGGAATTTTAGTGAACAGAAATCTAAGCTGCAGAAACCAATGTCAGACAGCTGCTGCCAAGGCCAATAAGATAATGGGTTGCATCAAAAGAGGCATAGATGCCCGTGATGAGAACATAGTCCTGCCACTTTACAAATCACTAGTCAGACCACACATGGAGTACTGTGTACAGTTCTGGGCTCCTGTGAACAAGGCAGACATAGCAGAGCTGGAGAGGGTTCAGAGGAGGGCAACTAAAGTAATAACTGGAATGGGTGGACTACAGTACCCAGAAAGATTATCAAAATTAGGCTTATTCACTTTAGAAAAAAGACGACTGAGGGGAGATCTAATAACTATGTATAAATATATCAGAGGTCAGTACAGAGATCTCTCCCACGATCTATTTATCCCCAGGACTGTGACTGTGACGAGGGGCCATCCTCTGCGTCTGGAGGAAAGAAGGTTTGTACACAAACATAGAAGAGGATTCTTTACGGTAAGAGCAGTGAGACTATGGAACTCTCTGCCTGAGGAGGTGGTGATGGTAAGTTCACTAAAAGAGTTCAAGAGGGGCCTGGATGTATTTTTGGAGGGTAATAATCTTACAGGTTATAGTTACTAGAGAGGGGTCGTTGATCCAGGGAGTTATTCTGATTGCCTGATTGGAGTCGGGAAGGAATTTTTTTCCCTAGTGGGGAAAACTGGCTTCTACCTCACAGGGTTTTTTTTGCCTTCCTCTGGATCAACTTGTAGGAAAACAGGCCGAACTGGATGGACAGATGTCTTTTTTCGGCCTTATAAACTATGTTACTATGTTACTATGTTATCTTGAAGAGTACAAGTACAATGAGGGCTAGTTTCATACTAGAAAGGATATTCTACTTGTCATTCTATTCGCTTGTTGGGTTCTGTGAGGCCCTTTATTTATTTATTTTTTCTCTTTGTAAATTTCATAAAACTTTCATAAACATTAAACATAGAAATGAAACTTCCAACAGCATAAAGTATTATAAAATCACTATTATAAAATGCACCATACAGTACCATAGTGAGACCATGTGCTTCACTGGGGGCAGTGAGTACTGTAAATATATGCTCTGCATTGCACAGTTGAGCATAATTATAATTTCTTAGTAATATATGACCTCTTTATAATAATATAATAATAATATTTATTTATATAGCGGCACCATATACCGCAGTACTTTACAAATTCAGAGGCTTCATGCACAAAACAAAAGACATCACAACATAACTAGCTAACATACTAGGAGTGAGGGCTCTGCTTGCAAGATCTTAAAATCTATGAGGAAGTAGGGGTGACACAAAAGGTAGTTGATTGTGATAAGTAGTACTAGTCAAGCCATTTTTTACTGAAAGCAGTGGTGTAGGCCAATCTGCTTCGGGTGTGTGGACTGTTAGAATATCGAGGTTAGGTCTGTGGAGTTGGGGGAAGAGTTACTAAGGGGTCAGTTTAGGAAGCTTGATAAGCCTGACTGAAAAGATGTGCTTTTAAGTCATGTGTGACTAATTATGGAGGATTTTAATCTTAGGTCACTAACAGAACGGAGAGCATGAGTAGGGTGGTAGACAGAAATAATTGAGGAGATGTATGGAGGTACAGCACTGTGGAGAGCTTTGTGGGTGAGAAGTTTGAAATGTATTCTGTGGTGGATGGGCAACCAGTGAAGTCACTGGCACAGGATAGTAGCAGTGTAGAGGGTGGATAGATAGATGAGCCTGGCTGCAGCATTTATGATAGACTGAAGGGGGAGAGTTTAGTGAGAGGGAGACCAATTAGTAATGAGTTACAGTAGTTAAGAAAGAATCAAAGCAACAAGAGTTTTGACCGTTTGCGCCGTTAGAAAAGGGCGGATTCGGGAGATATTGTTGAGGTGTAGATGACAAAAGCGAGCAAGTAATTGTATATACATAGGGAACAAAGAAAAGACCCGAGTCAAACATGGCCTCTAAACAAGACAGCGGGTGTATTGCACTGGAGTTATGATAGTGCAGCAGGCCGAAATTAAAATATCAAATTTAGGTGGATAAGTAAATGGGGGAAAGACAAGTAGTTCAGTTTTTGAGAGGTCCCATTTTTGAGAGGACATGATGTTAGATACAGCTGCCAGACAATTACTGATGTTTTGGAGTAAAGCAGGGGTGGTGTCAGTGGATGAAGTGTATAGTCGGGTATTGTCAGCATAAGGTACTGAAAGTCAAATCTACTGATAGTCTGTCCAATGGGGGCTGTGTAGAGAGAGATAAGTAGAGGACCTGAGACTGAACCTTGAGGAACCCCAAAAGGAAGAGAAAGTGGAGAAGAAGTAGAGCCAGCGAATGATACACAAAAGGAGCGGCCAGAGATATAGGAAGAAAACCAGGAGATGGCAGTAAGGTCAAATGAGTGGAGCATAGTTAGGAGGAGTTTGCAGTCTACCGTATCCAATGCTGCAGAGAGATCAGAAGAATCTGTAGAGAATAGTTACCATTTCTTTTTGCTGCCAGGAGATCATTAGACACTAAAGTAAGGACAGTTTCTGTAGAGTAGAGAGGGTGAAAGGCAGATTGTAAGTAGTGAAGAAGAGAGTTTGCAGAGAGATAGCTTATTAAGCGAGAGAGATGTTGAAGGAGTTTAGCGACAAAGGGGAGGTTAGAAACAGGTTTGAAGCAGCACAGGGTTATAACAGAATATTTGAAAGTGGACGGAAAGATACCAGAAGAGAGAGATTAAATATTGTAGTAGGTGAGGGAATAGGATCACTGCTGCAGGCCATGGGTTGAGAAGAAGAAAGAAAAATATCATCAGTGCAGAGGTCAGTGACAGGTTCTTGAACTTTAGGGCTTCATCTAGGGTGGTTTTGAGAGTATGGTTGTGATGATTGGCAGCCAGGTATGGACAGGAGAGGGAAGAGATTGGGGTAAGAGCTAACTGGCACCCGAACCTATAAGACAATGGGGTCATATCCTAGCGATATGCCCCCATTGTCCATGATGAGATAACCCCTTTAATGCTGTGTACGTTTTTATAAGTGTGAAAAGTAGGATTGTCAGGAGAAGAGTGAGAGGTCTTAAAAGTAAATGAAAGAAAATTGTGGTCAGAAAGCTGGAAGGATGAGTTAATTAAGTTTGAGACTGAGCAGTGATGGAAGACTACATCAAATGCATTGCCATGTTCGTGCGTGGCAGAGGAAGTAAGTTGTGATAGGCCAAGAGAGGAGGTTATGGAAAGAATGTGATATTAAAATCACCCATAATAAGAGTTTTTGATTCAGAAGATAGGAAGTGAGGAAGCCAAGCGGCAAAATAATCCAGGAATTGGTGGGGGAAGCCTGGAGGATAGACAACTGCAACTCTTTGCTGATTAGTCAATATGGCATAAAGGGATTTCCCATAATGGACATTTATCACCCATACACAGCATAGGTAATAGAACCCCATGCTTTGTCATCATTGCATGACCAGTCAGAAGGAGTCTGAATGCTGAGCTTGCTCCATGCCACTCCATTCAAAGTCTTAGACTCTTGTAGACAGCTTAGCCTCTCAGTTCTAGTGATCAGTAAGACCACGTTCACATCTTTGGTGAACGTTTCCGGTAGGCTGTTCCAACAGAAAGCTACCTACCGGAGTTCACTGGATCCAGCAATGCTGGATTCTACAGATCACCACCGGATCCCTATCAACTACAATTATATCCTGCAGTGATCCTGACACTTTCCAGCTTGCATGCAGTGTTTTTGTCCAGCAGACATAAAGCATTTATGGTGGAACAACCCCTTGGATCAAGCACAGCGCCAAAGGGTCCCACCATTTTTTTTTATTTGTACTTTTATCCTTACGCTAATTACCGTATTTTTCGCTTTATAAGACGCACTTTTTCCCCAAAAAGTAGGGGGAATACAAGTAAGTGCTTCCATTACGGAAGCACTCACTTGTATGTATAAGGTGTCGGGACCCCCCATCAGACCTCAGATCAGCCCACCCAGCCACATAAGGTTAAAATAAAAACCTCTCTTATCTGTCCTGCGCCGCGGCTCCACTCCGGCACTCCTCTTTGTTCTCCGGGCTGGC
The DNA here is from genome assembly GCA_900303285.1 of Rhinella marina. Lineage (NCBI taxonomy): Eukaryota > Metazoa > Chordata > Amphibia > Anura > Bufonidae > Rhinella > Rhinella marina. The sequence continues at coordinate 25,883 of ONZH01016762.1, read as the reverse complement.
TCTGCACTGTCCTGACCGCGTACAGCATCAGGACGTAGTGCACGCACTATGACCTGAGGATGCGCGCAGTCAGGTGACAGTGCAGCGCCGGCCAGAGAAGGCAGAGGAGCGGCGGACCCGGAGCAGGACAGGTAAGAGAGGTTTTTATTTTAACCTTATGTGGCTGGGTGGGCTGATCTGAGGTCTGATGGGGGCACATTCTGCTGATCTGAGGTCTGATGGGGGCACATTCTGCTGATCTGAGGTCTGATGGGGGCACATTCTGCTGATCTGAGGTCTGATGGGGCACATTCTGCGGATCTGAGGTCTGATGGGGGCACATTCTGCTAATCTGAGGTCTGATGGGGGCACAGTGGGCTGATATGGGCCCATAGTGGGCTGATCTGAGGTCTGATGGGGGTCTGACATGGAGGGCTGATATGGGGGTCTGATGTGATGTCCTAAAATTTATGGGGGGTCTGATATGAGGTGTGATGAAAAATATTTTTTTACTAAAATCTGGGATGCGTCTTATCATCAGGTGCGTCTTATAAAGCGAAAAATACGGTAAATGTTTGAAGCCTTGGGGGCAGGCCTAGCCCCTCAGAGAATCACATCACAACAGACTTTCACCCTTAAACACTCCCTTCATCCCAATGAGTGGCCTCCTCACTGTCCTCCTGCCTGGCCATGAAATCTTATGCATGCGCCGTCGAGAGTTCAGTTGGTGCATGAGCTGTACAGCTCAATCGGCTGTTCCCACTAATGACATCCAAACTGTGCACGCACCGATTGAAGTCACAACTACGCAAGTGATTGTCAATTAATTTGATGTGAATATCAGTGCAGAATCAAAGCCGAAATCCGTGACAACCATGACATGCGTGAATGGACCCTAAAGATGGTTTCAAATATGCATATCTTTAAAGAGTACACATTCCAAAAAAACGGAGAAGCACAAAGTAATTTATTCTATATCAAGATTCAGAACTAGAGCCAAACATCACAAAAGTCTTGTGAGTCGCCATCTAAGCAGCGTAATAACAAACATCTTGCCGAAATCTGAAACTGAGGCCTTGTGCAAGTTCCCAAATCTGAGCAGTTAACAAAACAGAACTCTGAAGACCAGCCTGACAAGAAGCCCAGTAAATAAATAATGAAATGAACTTTTGTTCAGAAAATGCCCTAATGTTTCAGGGAAAGATACACTTGAAATTCACGACCGTTTCCTGTACACATCTGGCATTTCAGCTTTATAATCAGTGACTGGGAAGCCAAAGACATTAACTCATGACTTCACACTGTACCGGAGACCTGCCAGAGGGGCCTTCCAAACCAAAGGGGCTAAGCTGCAACCGTCAGCCTGACTGCTCTGACAGCAAATCCACAAACCTGCCAGTTAGGACGTTCACAGAACATGTGTAATGCTGCAGTCTATTCACTATCTCTGTCCAGGGATACCAGCCAAACAGATAGCAGATCACCGACCTGTTCCAATGTCTTCTTTCTAGAAGACAATGCACTGTTATGTGGACCTCTTAGGCTGAGGAGCAGTTAATGACTGCTAAGGTTAAAACATCAGTTGTGTCCAGCCATTTTTTGCGCAGAGCCAGACACGACTGCTTTATGTCTACAGCACTATAGTGCAGGGGTCTGGCATCTGTAGACGTAGTTGGCAGCGTTTTCCTGTGCAGCGCTATTTTATATCCAGCATCACAACTGAAGCCCTGGATGAATACGAACAATCCAATATGGGATCACTTCAAGCTTCAGTTTCCCCTCAGCCTTTTCTGTACCAAACAGGAGGGAAACTGAGCAATACATGAAGAGGGTCTAACGATGGCGCAGTAGCGAATGGCCATGAATTCTGACATGGGCAAGACCTCATTCATGTGAGACAGCTGACCACATGGTCTCCTAACTGTTTAAGGCTTTAGACCATCACAAATCATAAATTTCAAACAATGCTGCCCAAATGACTCCAGACATTAAAGAGGCTAAATATAAACGATATTCAGTTTCTTCACTCCAACCAGCAGAGGCACTATGGGTCAATTAAAAGGTCAAAAGAAGAAGTCATAAGGAGTCATTTCTGGATGCTAAAACAATGACCCATTCACTGGGGCTGCTCAGTTGCTGGAAGAAGACCCCTCCTTGTATCTCCTATTTTCTCTCAGGCCAGTTTGACATGACTGTATCTGCAAAACTGCAGAATACGGATCCATATATCCAGTTTTATTACAGATCATATTGCATCTGTATGCCATCAGTGTTGTGTTACTCAGGATATCTCCACACAGGCCTGAAAGCTGCAGATTTGCATGTAGGAAATTGGTGAGATTTTAAGAATGCTCATTCACAGCAAAATCTGCAAGAAATGTACATGTAAATCATGTGCATTTTGCAACAGATCTATTGTTAATTTTTCCCACCAATTACATCCTGCGTGGATGTAACCTCAAGCTCTCTTCTAGGGAGTAAACTGAAACAATTCCTTTGCAATACTGAGAACACATTGACACAATGGGGGAGATTTATCAAAACTGGTGTAAAGGAGAACTGGTTTAGTTGCCCATAAGCAACCAATCAGATTCTATCTTTTCTGAAGATTTTCTAAAGGAGCTGTGGAAAGAAAGGTGGAATCTGATTGGTTGCTATGGGCAACTAAGCCAGTTCTACTTTACGCCAATATGTACCGATGCATTGTGAACATTCATCATAGACTAAATGAATGTGAAAGTCTCGCTTAACAATGACTAGGTATCAAGCACAGAAAAATACAGATATGGGGGGAATTCATAATTTCCAACATTTTTGCTGTCAGTTTTAAAGTTTGTGTTTGGCTTGTGTATGGTGATGTGGTTTCAGACAGTCACCTGACATGGAAATGCAACTTTCTTTGCAACATTTGTAAAACTCACAAATGATAAATGAGGCAGAAAAATTACTTATGGTTTCAAGCGAAATTCATCTAAAACAACTCTTCTTTTGAATGTGGCGCAAGAGGTTAAGAGTCACAGTATTTGGCGTGATAACTTGTATGAGACAAAAGCTACGGCACGTTTACACCACAAAAGAGGTGCACAGCAATTGATAATGTACATCTGACCTTATCCTTCAAGCAAATCCTAGCTATACGCTGCTGTGGAAACTGTGGATGAATGTACGGAAAAGCATGCAATACCAATGGGACATGGACATACTGGCGTAAACCACAACTTCTACATGCCATGCAAATGTCATGCTGGGAAAACCTGCTGAAACAGAGTCATTGAAAGGACAAGCTAACTGTACAGACGTAGATCAGCAGTACAGGAATACTTTAGGAGAAAGAACCATTGTAAGCGTTAGGTGTGATAGCATCAGCACAGCGGCCGCTTATCAAAACAGCTTCCACACAAAGGTACTGCACATACACATCGAACATGAAAGTCAGGACCAACTGCATTCCACAGGAAAATAAAGAAATACTGCAGTTACATAAGATGTAAGCACCTGTCAGTCACAGCTGAACATCGAAAGTGTACGCAGTGAAGCGTGACGCTTAGAGGGGTATCTACAGCTAAGGCTACTTTCACATTAGCGGCAGCCTTCTCCGGCAGGCTGTTCCGGAGCGGACTTTGGGAGGCACGTGTGCACTAGCTGCAGTACGGATCTGGCAGGCTGTTCAACCACCGGAAAAGCCTGCTGGAGAAGGCTTCCGCTAAAGTGAAAGTAGCCAAAGATATTTATGGAATATCCACACGATAGATGCATGAGCCATTACTAGGAACCACTCTAATTTGAAGAACAAGGGTCCTCTGACCCTCAGAAATGAATGGAGAGAAGGGCAAATATGCACAGCCACCTTTCCATTCTTTCTCCACCTGGAGAAACCCTAAGGCCAGAAACACGAGTGACTTCAATGCGATAAACTCGCAGCGTGTCAGTGTCAGGTCCTCCTCTGACAGGATCGCATAGCACTAGGGCTCATGCACTCGAATGTGTGGTGGCCATGCTGTATTGCGGCCCGCAAACAGCATTAGCACCCCGCATCATGGATGAGGACCCATTCACATGAATGGGTCTGCAATCTGGAAGGTCCGATGCAGAACGGAGGCCTCCGCACCACAAAAAAAATAGAACATGCAAATTGTGGTCCCCAATGAATGGAACGGCCAACCAATGGCCGTGTGCATGAGCCCTTATGCTGATTTATAATACCGTGTGACCCTGAGAGTGCTGGAATCTACTGAATTAAACATAGACATAATGCTGTCAGCGTAATACAAGGGGTCTTGCAACTATTTTTACACACAAAACTGGTGTAAAAATTATAGGAAATGACTGATGACTGATGCAGATTTTTCCATTACACCTTATCTTTGGCTTCACTACTGGTTTTGGCTCACAATAACTGATGGAAATAACCGATCAGTTAACTGAAGTGTGAACTACGGTAAGGCCGCTTTCAGACGATTGAGCTACAGTATACACTCCAGACTCTGCCGGGGTCACATAGCATTATATTGATTTATGATGCTATATAACCCTTAGAGGTCTGGAATGTAATACATTCCAGAACTGTAAGGGTTGTCCTCTGTGGACTAGGATAGGACAGTTCTAGTATGGGCTGGATGTTCCTTTCCGCAAAATGTAGAATGCACACGGTCTGTATCCATGTTTTATGGATCCACAATTTGTAGACTGCAAAAAAGGCTATGGCTGTGTGCGTCAGCCCTTATCCATACATTTCCAGGAGTAGTAACAGAGTAATGACTTAAAGGGTTATTCTCATTTTAGACAATGGGGGCATATCGCTAGGATATGCCCCCATTGTCTTATAGGTGCAGGTCCCACCGCTGGGACCCGCACCTATTTCCAGAACAGAGCCCCCGAAGTGAATGAGGGCGCACTGCGCATGCGCAGCCGCCCTCCATTCATTTCTATGGGGCCGCCGAAAATAGCCGAGCGCTGGCTCAGCTACTTCCGTCGGCTCCATAGAAATGAATGGGAGCGCACCGTGCATGCACGGCCCGGCTTCCATTCATTTCTATGAGCGGCGCGGGGAGCTGCGCCTGGTGGTGGCCGGACCCCCGGAAACCTGGGGTCCTCCAGGCGCAGCGCTCCCCGCTCCGTTCTGGATATAGGTGCGGGTCCCAGCGGTGGGACCCGCACCTATAAGACAATGGGGGCATATCCTAGCGATATGCCCCCATTGTCTAAGATGAGAATACCCCTTTAACGCAGAGTTCATAGTAAAGGTATAGAGGAGGGATTTACAAAGTGATCTAGCCACACTTACTTGGTTGCTATTGTAAATTTAGTTTCATTCCTTATTACATGGTGGTGACAAGGAGCTAACACTTACACCCCAGCAATACAGCTAGTTTGTGTCTGCTGAGAAGAATACTTACTCCCTCACATATTTCACTTCTATATTTTAGGGTTAATTGTATAAGAAATTCAAGGAAGTGCACAAAGTAAGGGAGAGTTCACTTCCGTTCTTCTTATCTGTCAGAAAAATAAAGAAAAAAATGGATCCTGTAAAAAGAAACAAAAATAGCGGTTCTGGATCGTCTTAAGCGCTGCCGGGGCAAGAATCCAAACTTGGATATGATTGATAGAGTAGAATCCTTTATTCAGGACTGACAAACGGGGCAATACAGCGCTGGAAACGCGTAGACTATTGTGAATAAAGGATTCTACTCTATCAATCATATCCAAGTTTGGATTCTTGCCTCGGCAGCGCTTAAGACGACCCAGAACCATTTTTTTTCCGCTATCTACAATATCTGGGATTTTGCTGCAACAGCAAAAACAGAGGATCACGGCTGCAGCCTGGGGAAAAACACAGCACACTGGTCGGCTTCCTAATAACCAGTAAGGCTCTTCAAAGTAGTTGTGACTGGTCACAACTTCATCTGGTAAGCGAATCTGCTTCTTTTTTACCGCCATCAACACAACTGATACCGCACATGTGGCACTCTATTCTTCCTGTTTTTTTATCTTTCGTAAAAAAAAAACAAAGGATCCTGTGCATCAGTTATGAACAATTGGCATCCGTTTGAGCCACTTCTGTCAGAGACCCCTTATTTCTAGATTTTTTTTCATTATTTCTCTGTTCTTTTGACAGATAAGAACAACATAAAAATAAAGGTGATGTGAACTCCCCCTAAGGAAGAACAGACCAGCATATAAATGTCTGAGAGAATTACCCAAGGGAAGGGAGATCAACAGGCTCTCTTCAGGTGAAGTATCTTGTTCAGGCCCTGTAGGCCCTGGAGAAAAAGGTTCTTTCGCTTGGGACATCTGCCAGGTCTCTCCACAGGAAACACAAATGTAACCAAAGACAAGTCTGTAGGAAGCACTGCATGAGAAAACAAAAAAACACATGACTGAATGCTGACTGACTCAATGCATTGAGAAATCAAATAAACCTTCTACATCCAAATGTAGTGTGCCAGGCTGGACTGTGATGTTTCAGGCCACCTATTACTATCTGTAAGGCCAAGTTCCCACAAGAGGCTTTTGCTGGGGATTTTATGTTTGGTTAAAATGATAAAAGTTTGGTTTAATTGTCTGGTTTACAGGAAATGTATTTTTAATGCTGATTAAAACCAGATAATGAAATATATTCTTCTTTATTTCTGCATTTCCTGAAGGGTTTTACAATGAAAAGTATTACTATGCATTACTATTACTAGGCACATACTCAGATTGGGTCACTGTCACTAGTGGGGTACCACAGGGGTCTGTATTGGGCCCTATTCTCTTCAATATATTTATTAATGATATTGTAGAAGGTTTGCACAGTAAAATATCAATTTTTGCAGATGACACTAAACTGTGTAAAGTAATTAACACAGAAGAGGACAGTACACTGCTACAGATGGATCTGGATAGACTGGAGGCTTGGGCAGAGAAGTGGCAGATGAGGTTTAACACTGACAAATGTAAAGTTATGCACATGGGAAGGAATAATGCAAGTCACCAGTACATACTAAATGGTAAAACACTGGGCAACACTGACATGGAAAAGGACCTAGGAATTTTAGTGAACAGCAAACTAAGCTGTAGAAACCAGTGTCAGACAGCTGCTGCCAAGGCCAATAAGATAATGGGTTGCATCAAAAGAGGCATAGATGCCCGTGATGAGAACATAGTCCTGCCACTTTACAAATCACTAGTCAGACCACACATGGAGTACTGTGTACAGTTCTGGGATCCTGTGAACAAGGCAGACATAGCAGAGCTGGAGAGGGTTCAGAGGAGGGCAACTAAAGTAATAACTGGAATGGGTGGACTACAGTACCCAGAAAGATTATCAAAATTAGGGTTATACACTTTAGAAAAAAGACGACTGAGGGGAGATCTAATAACTATGTATAAATATATCAGAGGTCAGTACAGAGATCTCTCCCATCATCTATTTATCCCGAGGACTGTGACTGTGACGAGGGGACATCCTCTGCGTCTGGAGGAAAGAAGGTTTGTACACAAACATAGAAGAGGATTCTTTACGGTAAGAGCAGTGAGACTATGGAACTCTCTGCCTGAGGAGGTGGTGATGGTAAGTTCACTAAGAGAGTTCAAGAGGAGCCTGGATGTATTTCTGGAGGGTAATAATATTACAGGCTATAGTTACTAGAGATGGGTTGTTGATCCAGGGAGTTATTCTGATTGCCTGATTGGAGTCGGGAGAATTAGAGAATTTTTTCCCCTAAAGTGAGGAAAATTGGCTTCTACCTCACAGGGGTTTTTTTTACCTTCCTCAGGATCAACTTGTAGGAAAACAGGCCGAACTGGATGGACAGATGTCTTTTTTTCGGCCTTATAAACTACTCCTACTCCTACTACTACTATGCAATGAAGAGGGCATTTCAAATGAGGTATTAGTACAATACACATGTAATACAATTAAAATATTTTTCGTTTTTTAATGTACATTACATTCTTCTCTCTGTTAGCACCCCCTGATGTTTATCCTTCTGCTCCACCTTCTCCTGCATTCAGGGGTGGACTGACATGCTCACTACCTTCCCCTCCCGCCAGTGCTGGCGTAGAGATCTCATAGTGAAGCAGCCCAGACTACGTTCATTTATTCACCCTGCTTCTAAATACACAGAAACAGAGAGCTATATCTCTCTGGGAGCCTTACACACCATATGGATCCTGGGAGCTATATGTGAGGGACTCTTTTCTATGTAGGGGAGGAGGGGTTAACAAGAGGTGACTGCAATACATCCAATGAGATGCAGGTACTTGATTAGCTGCTGCTCACCCACAGAAAGAGAAGAAAGTTCACCAGATAAGTAAGCAAAAACAAATGTACATTTGTGGGATAATACTTTTAACAGCATTTACAGATCTGTCAATAAGCCACATAAGCCATAGTAACATGTATACTGGAGGTGCTCATAGAGCATACTGTGACTATTATCATAGATAAGGTTATAGAAAATTTAAAACATATAAAATAACTAACAAATCACCATTTCACCTGAAGAGACCTATGAGAAGATTTTTATGTCTCAATGTCAGAAAAAAACACTGGGAGAGGTTTATCAAACTGGTATAAAGTAGATCTGGCTTAGTTGCCCATAGCAACCAATCAGATTCCACCTTTCATTTTTCACAGCTCTTTTGGAATCAGATTGGTTGCTATGGACAACTAAGCCAGTTCTACTTTACACCAGCTTGATAAATCTCCAACACTGTGTTTGTGACTTTTTAAGCACTATTGTAACAAAACTTTGTTGCAAGTAGTATATCTACACTGCCCTCACCACCTTTCCAGAAAGGGGACATGGCAGGGAGTGCCTGGATATTTTTAATAAAGACCAATGGAAAAAATGATTTTTAGCCTAAAATGAGTAAAATGCAATCATAAAAAATAAAAATTGTCCCCCCCCCCCGAAAGTGTACATAGAATGGTGTAATGTAAATGATGACAAATCTACCAGGGCCAATGGCCTCCGCACAGGCACTATGCCCCCACTATGCCTCCATTTTGGAAAGTGGTCATAGCAATGGAAAAACAGCATTTGCGCAAAATGATTAGCGCAAATTATATTTTAACTACTTCAGATCTGGGCCATTTCCCCCCTTCCTGACCAGGCCTAATTTTGCAAATCTGACATGTATCACTTCATGTGGTAATAACTTTGGAACGCTTTTACTTATCCAAGCGATTCTGAGATTGTTTTCTCGTGACACATTGTACTTCAAGTTAATGGTAAATTTGAGTCGATAAGTTTTAATTTTATTTATAAAAAAAATCCAAAAGTTAACGAAAATTTGAAAAAATTCACTGTTTTCTAAATTTGAATCTCTCTGCTTTTAAGGCAGATAGTGATGCCCCATAAAATCCTTTTTAATTTGCATTCCCCATATGTCTACTTTACGTTGCATCATTTTGGCAGTGTCATTTTATTTTTTTAGGACAGTAGAAGGTTTAGAATTTTAGACGCAATTTTTGCAAATTTGCAAAATCAACTTTTTTAAGGACCAGTTCAGTTCTGAAGTCACTTTGTCGGCTTACATAATAGAAACCACCCATAAATTACCCCATTTTAGAAAATACACCCCTCAAACTATTCAAAACTGGTTTTAGAAATGTTGTTAACCCTTTAAGTATTCCACAGGAATTAAAGCAAAATATGAAATTTCAAAATTTCACTTTTTTTGCAGATTTACCATTTTAATCATTTTTTTCCTGTAACACATCAAGGGTTAACAACAAAACAAAACTCAATATTTATTACCCCGATTCTGCAGTTTGCAGAAACACCCCACATGTGGTCGTAACTGTTATTTGGGGATACGCCAGGGCTCAGAAGGGGAGGAGCAGCATCTGCATTTTCTAACATGGAATTTTTTGTCATGGTTTGTAAGAGTGATAACTTTTTAATTTTTTTGTGGACTGAGCTGCGCGAGGTTTTATTTTTTTGCGGGACAAGCTGTGCTTTTTATTGGCACCATTTTGGGGTACATCCGCCTTTCTGATCACTTTTTAATCTAATTTTTGGGAGGTTAACTAAAAAAAAAAGCAGTTTAGGGGCATTTTTCTATATTTTTTTTTTACACCGTTCACTTGATGGGGTAGATCATGTGATATTTTTGTAGAGCCAGTTGTTACGGATGCAACGATACCAAATATGTTTAATTTTTATTTATTTTTTTAACGTTTTACACAATAAGAGCATTTTTAGAAAAAAAATCTTGTTTTTGTGTTGCAATTTTTTAAGAGCCATTTTTTTTTATTTTCAGGCTATGATCTTGTGTGGGGGCTCATTTTTTGCGGGATGAGGTGACGTTTTTATTGCTATCATTTTGGGATGCATACGACTTTTTGATTGTTTGATATTATGTTTTTTGGTAGGTGAGGCGACAAAAAAAGCTGTTTTGGCATAATTTTTATTAGATTTTTTTTACGCAGTTCACTTTATAGGGTAGATCATGTGATATTTTTATAGAGACTGTCGTTTCAGACGCGGTGATACCAAATATGTCTATTTTATTTATTTATTTTTATTTGTAACATTTTTTAATGAAATATTTGGGGGAAAATTATTTCCCCCAAATACAAGACCTCAGGGGGACATTTAACTTCACTTATTTATTTATTTTTTTTAGGCCTCTTTCACACGAACGTTGTTTTTTGCGGTCCGCAAATTGCGGTCCAACGGGTCCGTTTTCCGTTTTTTTAAGATTCCGTTTGTATTCCGCAATGTTTCCGTTGTTCCGCAAAAAACGGACGTTGTGTCTCCGTATGTGTTCCGTTTTTTGCGGACCGTTTAAAAAACGGAAAGTGTTTTTTTTTTTTTTTAAGTGGTCTACACCCCCTGGGCAACAGATCTGGACAACATACGGAAAGGCTTCCGTAGCGTTCCGCATTTTTTGCGGACCCATTGACTTCTATGGGTCCGCAAACCGCTTTTTGCGGCCAAGAATAGGACATGCTCTATTTTTTTTTGCGGGCAACAGAACGGACATACGGATGCGGACAGCACACGGTATGCTCTCAGTATTTTTTGCGGGCCCATAGAAATGAATGGGTCCGCATTTTTCATGTGAAAAATGCGGATCGGAGCCCGCAAAAACAACGTTCGTGTGAAAGAGGCCTTACACTTGATTTCTCCTGTAACTGGGGCTGACATTGTAGCCCCAGTTACAGGGGAAATACATCCCCAGAGAGGCTGTACAGCATAATACTATGCTGTACAGCCTCAGTGCAGGCCTGATCGGGTCTATGAGAGACCCGGCAGCTCCTGCACTCTCCTGGCCCAGGCGATCACGTGACCGCCGGGCCGGAACAGGAAGCGCAATAGCGCTTCCTGATCTGTATACACAGCGCTCGGTGAGCGCTGTGTTTACACCGATCTACAAGGCAGGGACCCCTGGGAACAATAGCAGCTGCTATCTCTGAATGGACGTTCAGAAACGTCCATTCAGAGATAGATAACCACTTCCCGGACGTTTATAGTCAACGGGCGGACGGGAAGTGGTTAAAAAGTCGCAAACCTGGGGTTTACAACTCTTTAACACCAATTTTCTGGCATACGAGGATGACAAATCTCCCCCCATGTATCTTAACTGTTCTAATAAACAAGCCTCATCAACCTCATGGAAAAGGTGAAGGTATGAGCATGGACTCAGACGCCAGTCAATGCCTGTACTGTGTGCAGCAAGTCAACACTGCTGACCCTGTACTTCATTAGCATTTATGTGGCGGGAAACTTCCAATGAATGCCACAAATATGAATTTACTCGGAGGGTTAAACTGCTAAGGAGAACCACTTTTGAGGAACTTTTCTAACAAAAGCACATAGATAACTGTAACATCAGCAGTTCTGGAAGCTGGCGTGACAGCTCCACCCATACCCTCTGTAACTATGCCTAAGTGCACAGGCAAAATGTACAGGAAAATGCAAAATACGTAAGGAGGCAACTTGACAACTGTATATTTCTATTTGATCCATGGATTATAGTTGTTGGTGGATCAGTAAAGAGATGTTTTTTTGCCTTTTTTCTTCAAGTTGATATCTTGTTTTTCCATAAGTACAGTTCAGCTCTGCTTTTGTCCATTCAAGTGCATGGGGTCTCCACCATACAGGGGTCCCATGTAAGTCCATGTGGTTTCTATTGTGCATGTATATGCCTCCAATTTCATATGAAGACTCTTTGGGGGACATTTACTAAGCATGTTGCACCAGAATTATGGCATAAAATGCACCAAAAAAAAAGCATTTTGATTTATGCAAAATGTATCAACTGTTTTCTCCAGAATGTTCACCATAAAGAATGTATCACACCAGAAATAAGTTATAAATGTCAAAGTGGGCGGGGCTATCAAATTGGCGCATATTACACCTCATTTATCATCCTCTTATCGGCAGAAATGGCTCAAATTGTTGCTGACTATTAATCCAGGTTATGTGGTGGTGTTTTGTGTAAAAAGTCGCATTTATGAAAAGAAAACAAACTTGTTGTGGAAACAAGTGATAGGTAAGTATTAAATCAGGATGCAATTTTTTTTTCTAATATGAGCTAAACAACAGGGTTTTGTCAGAAAATTGACATCCAACTAAAACAAAACAATAACAAAAACGTCCCGAGTCTGAGACAAAAGTCGCAATTTACTAGTGTAAATGTCGCAAATATGCTTCAAAAGTCGCAAATATTGATGTTTAATGTTTAAAGTGTGGTCTGGCAGGGGGGTGGCTGAAATGGCGCATTTTGGTTTTAAAAAGTCTTATTTTAGTACCACTGGTGTTAAAATGTCGCAAATATAGAGAAATAGTTGGATAATCAGGTTTATATTTTAAAAAGTCACATTTTAAAAGTGGCATGCGCCTTTTGATATATGAGGTGAAATAAATCACTACGTTTGATATGCACTGTTAGTGGGGGGTTTTTGGAACAAATGACTCCATTATTGATAAATGTGTCTCTTTATGCTAGATTCAGGATTGAGGTATGCACCGCTACATGCTGTCCACACGTATTCTCCCCTGAAGGCACTATTATATCTGCACCAATATAAGCCTTAAAATTATGATACCGTATTTCATTGCACTTCGACAGCCTAATATTCACTCCACATGTGAACCTCGCAGTCATTAGACCCACAGACGGATATGTGGCTGTAATAAGGACGCGTAAATGAAACCTTACTATGCTCATGTGAAACCGATGTTACGCCTACACAGTGGTCTGTGGATGTGCAGCAAACATTTATGTCAATCATAAAGTATACTTAAAGGGGTATTACCATCTTGGACATTGGGGGTATATCTCTAGGATATGTCCCCAATGTCTGACAGGTGCGGGTCCCACCTCTGGGACTCACATCTATACTTAGAGCAAAGGCCGCAAAGTGTCGCAAGGCGCATTGCGCATGCACAGCTGCCCTCCATTCCTTTGTATGGAACTGCCGAAAATAGCAGCTATTTCCGTAAGCCCCATATAAGTCAATAGAGCAGTGGCTGCGCTTGCTCGGTACACTTCCGAAAATAGCCGAGCGCGCCACTTGGCTATTTTCAGCAGTCCCATACCAATGAATAGAGGACGGTCGCGCATGCGCAGTGATCCCTCCGGTACTTTCCGGGCTCCATTCTAAGTATAGGTGCACGTCCCAGAGGTGGGACTCGCACCTATTAGACACTGGGAGCATATCCTAGCAGTATGCCCGCAATGTCCAGGATGGGAATATTCGTTTAAGGCCTCGTTCACAAGTTAGTGAATCAAGAACGTGTGCTGTCCGTGGTCTCCACACACGTATCCACTGATGGTCATTTACAAAGACCGGATTTTTAATTCTAGCCTTCTCTGCAAGAGCATTCGCTTAATTAATGACAAGGCATGTGTCTAGTCATAAATTACCCGGTAGGCGCATCTCCGTCAGTCCGTGAGCCTGGAGTACAAACTACTCCAGCCCCTGACTGGAGAAGTTTTTACTCCTCTTAAAGGCTGAATTCACACATGACTGATTAGCTGCACATTTTCTGCAGCAGAAAAAAAGCACCAAAGAATGCAAACACTGCAGATTGTGCTGCAGAAAAGCTGCAGATTAGACACAGTGTCATACTTTGCATAGAAAAGGTTGAAATCTGCAGTTAAATCCACAACACCGCAGCTTTTCTGCTCCGTTTTTTTATGCAGCATATGGATGAAAATTCTGAAATTCTCATCTACCTTGCTGGTACTGTACAACGCTGCGATTTTAAGCACAAAAATCCACAAAGGTGAAATAGGCAGCTATTCAGTCACGTGACCCCAGCCTTACTCCTGTTTTTCGGCAGTAAATGTGCAAGGGCTGAAGGTCTGGCCCCACCACTGCCTTGCCACTGCTAATAGGGAGAATGGCTTATAAATGCCCAAAAGGGGGTCTTGCAGCCAAGTTTACGATAAAAAACATTTAAAATGTTCAGAAATGACCACCATTAATCCATGTATTCAACACAGCAGAGGTTTTCCACCGGCTGGAGGTCTGTGGTGACACCATGGAAGCATGTCCTGTCTGTGATTACAGATCCCTAGGGGGCCATGAAAACCATGGACACAACACAGATGGCACCCATGTTTGGTCCTTGGTTGTCACGGCCATAGGTAGGGGAAGCTCTGGAAATTACTTTTCAGCCTAGGAATGTCCTTGGGATAATGGACACATGGACCAAACTCAGATCTTTCATAGACATCTTCATGTCCTTATGGCCATGGATGTGTTAAAGAGGACTAAGACACTGGTCAGTCAAATGTCCTGGAAATAAGTTACTGTCAGACAGCACTAAAAGTGGCTTATCTCCCAGGGGAACATAAGGGGGCATGTTGATATTCTACACTGCAATTTGTCTTCTCCCATAATGGGCTTTGTAGGACAAACTTTCTCCACACAGATTGCAATCAGCAACCTCCAGCACTCCAGCTGTTCTGAAACTACAACTCCCAAAATTCACTTCTATAAGAGTTGTGAGAACAGCCAAACATGTTTGCATGCTGGGAGTTGTAGTTTCACAGCAGCTGGAGTGCCAAAGGTTGCTGATCCTACGTCGGTGGTGGTATACAGAAAACTGCAACCTTGTAATGCACGAGTATACGGCAATAATGGGATCCCACTGTAAAAAAAAATGTATACCACATATGGTAAGGTCCCGTACAGTAAACTTCTCTATATAATAGCATACCATATTCTATACTGAGAAAAAGGGAACCAATCTATACTGGCAAATGGGCTCCAAAAGTAAACCTTTGGGGCTTCTGTTGGGGGGAATGGAGTAATATGGATACCTTTGGCTTATACACCAGGAGCTTTTCCATGTATACCAAACACAGGCTCTAAACGTGGTGTGAACAGAGCCTGATGTGTACAGGACCATTCAGGCATTAGTATGCTGTACTATAACCATAGTCCTATGAATTGTAGCATACACAGCGCTCAGCTCTACTACAACAGTCAGTGCTGGCAGATGCCGGGAAGCTGGTCGCTGACACACACAGCCATAGTGTAGCAGAGAATGATTAGTCAGGAGAAGGTGACAGAGAGGAAGCAGAGGAGCAGAGCCGTTGTCACTAGTGCAGAGCAGCCAGCAGCACGGGCGTTATCAGTGTGAAGGAATGGCAGACAGGACAGCCTTCCAGCTAGATAAGAGCTGCTGAGAGGCCACTCGCTGCATGTTTTTACCTCACTGAAGAAACTTTCTCTCCTTCCCTCACTCTTCTCTCTCGTTTTCAATCCTTATTTTCATCATTTCCGGAGACTCAAAATCATCCCCCTGTGGCAGGCAGGAGTGAGCCGACCGCCCCAGCACTGAGAAAGGAGGAGGTTTTGGGTAGTTGCCGCCTCTTGCTGCCTCCCTCACTATACAGAGGTGCTCTCACTTCTGCTGCTGTGAGGTACGAGGAGAGCTGCCCTGTAATGAGTGACTACACAGCTCCACACCCATCCTGTCAGTCCGGTGCTGAGGCCAGATGCAGACATTAGTCACTCATCTCCTCAGAGGCTGCAGGTTATCTTCCAGTCTCCTCAGACCCTCAGAATCGCGGGCACATGGCTGCACAGACAGCAGCCAGTACTCTATGGAGTTTAGGATTCTCTAGTTTTGGAAAGGCTTTATTTCTCACAGGACTTCTGCAGAATTCCTGTCAGCAATCCTCTGAGGGGAGTTCTCTCATCCCTGCTTGTGTCAGTGACTAGTAGCTGGTGATAGCACAGTGCTTCAGAATTGGCAGTTTTCAATACTTATGTTCTGTGTAAAAACATTGGTGTTCCAAGGGTTAACTTACAAAAAGTTGTTAAATGACAGCAATAAAGGGCTTCCTTGCGTTATCATGTCTGTGTCTCTGTATTAGGGCTCATTCACACAACCATAGCCCATCTGTGCCCGTATTGCAATACACGGGAATGTGTCTGCAAGATACAGCGCAGTCTGGAGCGGAGGCACGGATTGGAAGCACTTCCGTGGGCATTTGGGTTAGTGCCTCTGCACAACAAAAGATTGGACATGTCCGATCTTCTGCTTTACATTGCGGATCACAGACTCATTCAACTCTTGTGGCTGTAGACCATCCGTGCCCGTGCTGCGGACCGCAAATTGCGGTCTGCAATGCACCAGCCGCGTGAATCCGGTATTGCGGTGTGGACGCATTGAATTGAATAGGTCCGTGATCCTCAATATAGGACATGCCCGATCTTTAGCAGTGCAGAGGCACAGACCAAAAAGTCCACGGAAGCACTTCCGATCCTCACCATGCCGTATCTTGCGGATTGCGGACACATTCAAGTTAATGGGTTCGCATCCTCAATACGGGATTCACACAGCCGGTGCCCTTGCTTTGCGGACCACAGTCTTGTGAATGGGTCCAAACATGCCATTTTTGCAGTGAAAAAGCCAGCTTATTTCAAACTCTGCATTGAGAAGAGTGAAATACGTGTATGAATTACCATGCTGTGGATTTCAAATCTGCAATACCACAGCTTTTCTGCGGCCTTTTTTTATGCAGCATGTGGATAAGAATTAGATTTTCATCCACTTTGCTGGTACTGTACAACTCCAAAAATCCAAAACTAATCAGTCGTGTGTGGCCCCAGTCTTAGGCCTCATTCACATTTCTTTGTCCGTTTGATGTTCGTGGATGAATCTATCCGTGTTTCATCCATAAAAATATCCGTGAAGGCTCCATGTTTGGTCCGTGTGTCCGTTTTTTGCCCTCCATGTGTCGTCCATATTCCATGGACACTGCCCAGCTGAAAAGTAATTTCCAGAGCATCTCCTACTAGTGGTCAGTGAAAAACAGACTAAGGGCTCATGCAAACGACCGTATGTATTTAGTGGTCTGCAAAACATGGATCCCTAAAAATAATGGATGGCATCCCTGTGACATCCGTATTGCATCCGCTTTTTTGAGGATCCATTGTAACAGTGCCTGTCTTTGTCCACAAAACCGACAAGAATAGGACATATTTTATTTTTTTGCAGAACAGACATGCTGAAACAATTCACACAGAGTCAATTCTGTTTTTTTGTTTTTTTTGCAGACCCATTGAAGTGAATGGTTCTGCACACGGAACTGTAAAAAAACAGAATGGAAACGGAAAAACAATAAGTTCAGGTGCATGAGCACTAAACATGAATGCTATCTGTGTTGTGTCAGTGGTTTTTCACTGTCCCATAGACTCTAATGGGCATCTTTGGTCCTCATCATGGACCAAGGTGGTGCATGTCCGATCTGTGAAAAACTACTGATGTATGAACAGACGCATTAAAATCAAGGGGTACGTTTGCTGTCTGCAGAAAATACAGCACGTCTGTGAAAAATGAAAATGTGAACAAGACCTGAGACAAAAGCCAAAATGCTACTTTGTGCATATTCAACTGCCTTTCTGCAGAGCACAATAACATTTTTTTCGTTAACCCGCCCCCAACCTCTAATGCCTTATGGCTGTCATTTAACATATTTTTGTCAGTTAAACCTTGGAACACTAGTGTTGTTGACATAGTGACATAGTACATAAGTATGCAAAACTGTCAATTCTAAAGCACTGGTACTGAGGTGGTTAACGTTACAAAGATGTTATTTTTGCTGTGCAGAAAATAGCAGCAATAAAACATTTGCGGCTAGGGGATAAATAGAAAGAAGTTTATTCCTATTATGCAGACATACAATTAAAATAAATTCGTAGTGGTCAGGGGCTAAAAAAAACGTACACAACAGCAAAACAGTTCACGGGTTAATGCCTAATAGCACCGTGCTATGGTCACATGACTTTATAGCCATGTGGAAAAAATCCTCTAAGGTTACATTCACATAGTGTAGTCAAACTGCATTTTTTTTTTTTGCATTGGTTTTTGAAAACTATGTAAGACCGAAATGATTTGACTGCATCACGAAAATAAACCCTAAGGCTACATGCACACGACAGTGAAAAACGAAAATGTGATGTACATTTTTTTAACGACCATCACACATCTGTTTTAAGACCAATGGTAGTCTATGGTGTTTTTCACGCAGTAGTTTTTTTGACTGTCAGTGAAAAACGGACGCCAAAAAATAGAACATGCTCTATCTTTACTGACAGACTGCCCCCATACAATTGAATGGGTCCATTTTTAACGTCTGTTTCTTAGAAAGGCATCAGTGAAAAGAATGTTTGTTAAAAATGTCCTTTTTTAACCACTTCCCATCCGGGCCATTTACCCCCTTCCTTTCCATTTTAATCATTTTTTTCCTGTAACACATCAAGGGTTAAGAACAAAACAAAACTCAATATTTATTACCCCAATTCTGCAGTTTGCAGAAACACCCCACATGTGGTCGCAAACTGTTATTTGGGGATACGCCAGGGCTCAGAAGGGGAGGAGCAGCATCTGCATTTTCTAACATGGAATTTTTTGTCATGGTTTGTAAGAGTGATAACTTTTAAATTGTTTTGTGGACTGAGCTGCGTGAGGTCTTATTTTTTAGCGGGACAAGCTGTGCTTTTTATTGGCACCATTTTGGGGTACATCCGGCTTTCTGATCACTTTTTAATCTAATTTTTGGGAGGTTAACTAAAAAAAAAAGCAGTTTAGGGGCATTTTTCTATATTTTTTTTTCACCGTTCACTTGATGGGGTAGATCATGTGATATTTTTGTAGAGCCAGTTGTTACGGATGCAACGATACCAAATATGTTTAATTTTTATTTATTTTTTTAACGTTTTACACAATAAGAGCATTTTTAGAAAAAAAATCATGTTTTTGTGTTGCAATTTTTTAAGAGCCATTTTTTTTTAATTTTCAGGCTATGATCTTGTGTGGGGGCTCATTTTTTGCGGGATGAGGTGACGTTTTTATTGCTATCATTTTGGGATGCATACGACTTTTTGATTGTTTGATATTATGTTTTTTGGTAGGTGAGGAGACAAAAAAAGCTGTTTTGGCATAATTTTTATTATATTTTTTTTACGTAGTTCACTTGATGGGGTAGATCATGTGATATTTTTATACAGCGGGTCGTTTCAGATGCGTTGATACCAAATATGTCTATCTTATGTATTTATTTTTATTTGTAACATTTTTTTAATGACATATTTGAGGGGAAATTGTTTTTTTTTATATGTGATTTTTTTTTTTTTATATAGTACTCTATTTTTTTAACTATTTTTTTATTTTTTATTTTACACTTTGTGTCCCCCATAAGGTCATACAAGACCTCAGGGGGACATTTAACTTCACTTATTTATTTTTTTTTACACTTGATTTCTCCTGTAACTGGGGCTGACATAGTAGCCCCAGTTACAGGGGAAATACATCCCCAGAGAGGCTGTACAGCATAATACTATGCTGTACAGCCTCAGTGCAGGGCTGATTGGGTCTATGAGAGACCCGGCAGCTCTTGCACGCTCCCGGCCCCGGCGATCACGTGACCGTCGGGCCGGAACAGGAAGCGCAATAGCGCTTCCTGCTCTGTATACACAGCGCTCGGTGAGTGCTGTGTATACACCGATCTACAAGGCAGGGACCCCTGGGAACGGTCCCTGCCTTCTCTTTGGGGTACCCTGCTGTCACTGACAGCAGGTACCCCACTGTGCAGCTGCTATTTCTGAATGGACGTTCAGAAACGTCCATTCAGAAATAAACAACCACTTCACGGACGTTTATAGTCAATGGGCGGACGTGAAGTGATTAATCGACGTTTTCTTTCACTGTCGTGTGCATGTAGCCTAAGGGCCGTTTCACAAGACTGGTGCAGTCCGGAAATCACCCTCCATGTGTGAGCATGATCTTCTATTCTGGACACTCGTCTTTTCTCTGGAGCACACAACATTATACTGATTTATAATGCTGTGTGCCTCTGTATGACCTTACTTACTATAGGATCATAGTGACATAAAGCTGTAGCAAAAGGTCATGCAGAGGCACATAGCATTATAAATCAGTATAATGCAGTGTGCTCCTGCAAGACGAGCAGTGTCCAGAACGAAGGATCATACTCACACATGGAACGTAATTTCCAGACTGCATGCACTCGTGTGAAACAGCCCAAATTTTTGTTGTACATGTTATTATTTTGTTGGTAAATTCCATGCATTTTTTGTGGAAGTTTTTAGTGTCTCTTATAAGGGCTCATGTACATGACCATAGCTTGTTTTGCTGGTCTGAAAATTGCAGACACCGGCAGTGTGCATTCCACATTTTGCGGAACGGTACGTCCAGCCCATAACAGAACAGTCCTATCCTTGTCCATAATGTGTCCATAATGTTTTGCGGATGTCACAGAAAGAAAATATGCATGCAGACAGCACACAATTTGCTGTCCGCATCTTTGCAGCCCCATTGAAGTGAATGGGTCCGCATCCGATCTGCCAAAAATGCGGATTGGATGCAAACAAAAAATATGTTCATGTACATGAGCCCTAACGGTATACTTGGAACAGATTTTTTCAAGTGTTTTTCAACTAGTTTTAGTCCAGTGTGCAACTAGTGTATTGGTTATTGTTAAGCAAAGCACTCAAAGCGGAATTCAGTCTGAAATTTAGGAAAACTTTGATTTGCAACAAATCCCAATTTTCTCCACTTGAAAAAAAACACTGCAGCACTTATTTTGCATTTTGTGTCTGGTTCTTATTTGAGGTATCAAGTCAATGTTCATGTTTCTAGTGGAGCCCAGTGATAGTTTTTCATGTACATAAGGATGAGTGAATCGATTCACAAAAATTCATCCCAAATGAACCTGAAGCTTTTTTGGCTCGCTTCAGATGAATCCAGTAAAACGGCATCCAGTGCCACTTTACTGGACATGCTTGTGGGCAAATCCATGAGGGAGGAAGAAAAAGGATGCTCACATTCCCCGGAAGGAAGAGGAGGACTTGCACTGATTGGCCCACAGGCTGACAGACAGTTTGGATTGGAGCAGCAGGCAGGGAGATTCCTATGCAGGACGTCATTCTGTGTTGAGCTCTTCATAAGGGTAAAAGGGTGTATGCAGTGTCTGACAGAAAACGATCTTAGACAGCATACAGAGTCACAAGCAATAGAAAGCAATAATTGTGTAGAATACTAGGGACTTTGATCAGGGAAAGCAGTTTGAGAGACTAGAGGCCTGAGCCATAGTGCCTAAAAATACAGCTGCTGCAGAACCACATTCTTGCTGTTCTATGCTACAAAACCAGCTCCGGCAAGAAGAAACTATTTTTTTCATTTGAACAGAGGCATCTATTTTTTTCAAAACCTCAAGTTTCTACATATTATTTTGGCAATCACAGCACCTCAATAGGATTCTGCTGCTGAGCAATTGCACGTTTTTTTTTTCAGTGCATTCTATCCGTCCGGTGTTTTTAAAGGGGTTGTCTCAGCTCATGCTTTACTTGCTTCTTTGCAGGTCTGTGAGCATTGTTTTTATCTGGCAGGGGCGGGGCCGCTTTTTTTGAATGATGGCACAGGCAAGCAGGGCGTGCGTGCTCTCGAGGTACCAAGGCTGCTAGTGTATTACAATCATTAGCAGTCTCTGTGTAACGGATCTTCAGCAGATTGTGTTTTTTTTTCTCTGTTGTAATATTTGTATAAAACAGCTCCAAGGCTGTAGCACATGCGTTGCAGGTATTCTATAGTTCCGTACTTAAGCTTAGGCAATTAGAGATACGAGGTGGCCGGAGCCAGGAGGTAATACCAGCTTCTATGCAAGCTTGTTCCCTCGATTCCTGGCCACCAGAAAAGGTTGATTCACTTACAGTACACAAGTGTGGCCATTGCGGCTGCATTGAAGGGGTGGTCATAATCCCTAGAAATGAGCAGGGTGTTAAAGTTTTGAAAATGTCAGCTACCGTAATGGGTCACAGAGGCATAATGGTAAATAGACATACATTAGTAAATCACTTAACATACAGTTATACACATAATAAAGAGGACATGATGAAGTAAGGCAACCCCTTTAAATGTGTTCTATTACAGCAAAAGCTTTTTACGACATTTTTATACCAGTGAAATTAAATGCAAATTACACCGTAGACAGAAATATTAGAAGACTGCAAGTAGAGAAAGGTTTTTTTTGAAACTGTGTTTTTAAACGCAATTAACACAGTAGTTAAATCTTACATCGGCCTTTCCTGCATTGTTATATTGTTTTTTTTTGGGGGGGAGTCATCGCATTACAAGTTTACAACATGGGATTTACAGTAGAGAAAGGTCATTTCTGGAACTACATTTTTAAATGCAAATAACACAGTTGGCAGAAATCTTACTGCGTTAATCCCAAACTAAATTGTCAATAGCAGACAGTGTTCACTATGTTTGTAGCAGGGGAAAGACATTTAATTGAGCCTCTGTCTTCAAGTAACAGAAAACATGCTTGCAATTTTGCTATAACCGTTCCATAATTTGGGTGACTGTGTACCAAACCTGTGACTTTTCATTTAGACCTCATGATAAAATATCTGGAATACATAAGGGTTCAAAGACCCAGGCATTTTCCTCCTATAGCCTGAATGTGGGTAGTAGCAGCGGCAGCTGTCCATACAGAAGTAGTAGTAGTAGTAGGTCACAGGCTTAGGAAAGGCGCAACATTATCAATGAGGAGAAAGAAGATGAGATTATGGAATGGATGGCTCTCTCCTCAGCATTTGGCCTGCCACGAGGAGAAGGTTCCAGGGGAGGTTGGGGACCCCATGCATAGCTGGGTTGGTGTTAGTACTGGTGGCATTTGTTGCCACTGTGGTGGTGGTAGGGGCAGTCATAGCGACAGTGACACTCTGGCCAAAAACAGACCAGGGAATCAGGAGGCGGCCAAGGAGCCTACCCATGAGATATCACAGTCTGATAAAAATAGGAGGGAGGGTGAGGACTATTTTGATAATTGTGTGTTGGACAGGATGTAGGAGCTGAATCAGGGTGCTGAGAAGAAGGAGAAAACATCAGAGAAGAAGAATGGCGGCCAGGGTTGGCTATAAAGAGCGGAGGCAATTTACAGCCAAAACCTCCAAAAGAACTGGCAGGGCCAGATCTGCTTCTATTGTGGTCAGTTTGGGAACTGGTGATGCTGCTAATACTGTGGACGCAGGAACAAAACATGCCAGACCTAACCCAAGCTCGACTGCCTCTAGATCTGTGCATGCAAAGTACTGATATGTGTGGTAAGATGTATAATAGATGCAATGTGTACAGATATATAGCATATACAGCAATGTAATGATATGTGCGAGGTGACGAGGTGTAATTTATACCTACCACCTCACATGTCAATACACTGCTATATATATTATATATCTGTACACACTGCATCTATTATACATTGTCTCTAACATATCAGTACACTATTGTATATACTATATATCTGTACACGCTGCATGTTGTATGTGGTATAATAGATGCAGTGTGTACAGATATATGGTATATATAGCAGTGTACTGATACATATGTGAGGTACAAGATACAATTTATACCTTGTACCTCACATATCAGTACGCTGCTGTGTATACTATGTATATTCACTGCATCTATTATATCTCTTACCACATGACCATCGGCAACATGTGACCTATGACGTCACACTTTCTGTTACTCACTGCATTCTAGCTTCTGCCAAGTATTATAATACAGTGTGTGTGCAGGTTATTTAGGGGGCACATACAAGAGGCACTATACATAAAGAGAAGACATATAATACGCTCTATACATAAAGGGTGCACATATGAGACGTGCTATACATAAAGGGGCACATATAAGAGGCACTATACATAAAGGGGACACATATAAGAGACACTATACATAAAGGGGGAACATATAAGAGACACTATACATAAAGGGGTCAGAGATAAGAGGTGATATACATAAAGAGGGCACATATAAGAGGCACTATACATAAAGGGGACACATATAAGAGACACTATACATAAAGGGGACACATATAAGAGACACTATACATAAAGGGGGCACATATAAGAGACACTATACATAAAGGGGTCAGAGATAAGAGGTGATATACATAAAGAGGGCACATATAAGAGGCACTATACATAAAGGGGACACATATAAGAGACACTATACATAAAGGGGGAACATATAAGAGACACTATACATAAAGGGGGCACATATAAGAGACACTATACATAAAGGGGTCAGAGATAAGAGGTGATATACATAAAGAGGGCACATATAAGAGGCACTATACATAAAGGGGTCAGAGATAAGAGGTGATATACATAAAGAGGGCACATATAAGAGGCACTATACATAAAGGGGACACATATAAGAGACACTATACATAAAGGGGGAACATATAAGAGACACTATACATAAAGGGGGCACATATAAGAGACACTATACATAAAGGGGTCAGAGATAAGAGGTGATATACATAAAGAGGGCACATATAAGAGGCACTATACATAAAGGGGACACTATACATAAAGGGGTCAGAGATAAGAGGTGATATACATAAAGGGGGCACATATAAGATGCACTATACATAAAGGGGTCAGAGATAAGAGGTGATATACATAAAGGGTGCACATATAAGAGGCACTATACATAAAGGGGCACATATAAGAGGCACTATACATAAAGGGGTCAGAGATAAGTGGTGATATACATAAAATGGGCACATATAAGAGGCACTATACATAAAGGGGTCAGAGATAAGAGGTGATATACATAAAAGGGGCACATATAAGAGGCACTATACATAAAGGGGGCACATATAAGAGGCACTATACATAAAGGGAGCAGATATAAGAGGCTGTATGTATAAAGGGGGCACACATGAGGTTCTGTACATAAAGAGGCACATATAAGAGAATATATATATATATATATATATATATATATATATATATATATATATTTCACAGAGTGTGTCACACTATTTATAAGGGGTGCCAAGCATGTGGCACTATATGCAGGGGGCAATGAGCATGTGGCACTACCATTATGGGCACTGTGTGTGGCACTATATGCAGAGAGCAAAGAGTGTGTGGTAATATATACAGGGGGCACAGCATCTGTGGCACTTAATTTTCAAGAAGCATAGTATGTGTCATGAGGGCACAGTTAAAGGGGTTCTGCAGTTGTTTAAAACTGATGATCTATCCTCTGGATAGATCATTAGCATCTGATCGGCGGGGGTCCAATACCCGGGACCCCTGCCGATCAGCTGTTTGAGAAGGCAGCGGCTCTGCAGGAGCGCCGCAGCCTTCTCTGTGTTTTCCTCAGGCCCAGTGACGTCACGACTAGTATCACTTAGCCCCGCCCGCTTAGCCCCGCCCAGGCCAGTGATACTAGTCGTGACGTCACTGGGCCTGAGGAAAACACAGAGAAAGCCGCGGCACTCCTGCAGAGCGCTGACTTCTCAAACAGCTGATCGGCAGGGGTCCCGGGTGTCGGACCCCCGCCGATCAGATGCTGATGATCTATCCAGAGGATAGATCATCAGTTTTAAACAACTGCAGA